>WOVY01002154.1:252500-399920 GCA_013436015.1 Rhipicephalus annulatus
GCCCACGTCGAGTCTTTGACGGTCGCCATGCAGTTTTACTCGAACCTCTCCGCACCGAGAATCAACGTAGAAGCATCCCAGCGTCACCTATAGCTAGAGCGTAGCAACGACCTAGAAGCGACCTCCAAGCAACCTTGAATAATCGTCCAGTTTCGCTGTTTTAAAGATTGCGCGGCTTATCGAAAGGTTCGCGAAATTCTTGTAATGCGAAAGCCCTTTATTAAAAATTGCCGTTGGTTTGGAGTGTTAACTGCCAAGATTCGGCACGTGGGCTGGCGTCGGTGCGTCGGCCTAATCGTTGCGTATCAATCCGCTGCACCTGTTCCATTGACATCAGAGCGAGCCAATATCGGGCTCCGGCAGCTTATGCAACACGAGCTTTGCAACGTGACTAGCAGCGCGACGATCAACGCTCTCATAGCGGACAGCGGTCATAAGAGCGACCACTCGTTCATTTTCGCGGCTCCATTCTGTTTCTTTCATTTTTTCTTCTTTCTTTTCGCGATTGTTGTAGCATGCTCTCATATTGGTTTTGTGGGCGTACAGATATATAACAAAAAACCACTCCGTAAAAACAGTTGCTTTCCTCCTTTTGCGCGGAAGTTGTGTGTAGCAGGAGTTGCTGTGGCCCCTACCGTTTTAATGGGGGTTAGACACACGTTGGCTTGGGTCTACCACAGCGTTTTCACATGCCGCACATTGTGCCTCGCATGATCGCCGTTATGGAGGACTAATGAGCGGTTCAATTCATTTCGCGATTCGTTAATCACAGTGGTTGTTCTCGAACCACAGGCGGTCACAGACGTCGCAGCCGAAGCGTCCCCGAGGGCAGCTTTAAACGGGGCCACTAAGGTTCATCTTAAGCTGTCAATTTTTTCGCCCCCGTCTGGGATTGTGTGGAACTTGAGCCTTCCCGAGGTCAGCCACGGCTGCGACCAGATGGACAACGTCACTCACAACGCAGCCAATGGCGCGCTTGCTTGGGTACGACGCTGAGAAAGACGACACTGACAGAAGAGCCAATGGAGACCACTCGTGACACCACTGCCGGACAGTTTTCAGTTTCTCCTAGCGATATACAGCTTTCACTGTAAAATTAAGGCAGCCTCGCACAAGGAAGAAAGTGCGGAGCTGGACAACCATCCATGTTTTTCTAAGGTTTTTTTTTATTTCATTCACTCTTTTTTTCTTTTGTATTTTGCAGTTTTATTTTTATATTTTTCAATTTATTTCTATTTGTCTGAATTCCTTTCTTTTTCTGTTTGTATACGTGGTTTGTGTTTTCCTGTTTCCTCTGCCATAGTTGTGACGTGCAGACGTCCATCTTCATCAAGGCGCTCGAAGAACGAGAAAAAGAAGGCTTCTTTTTGGAGCGAGAGCGCGCTCACAGTTGGCTATGCTACATGTTTTATTATTATTATTATTATTATTATTATTATTATTATTATTATTATTATTATCGCGACATAGACTTGCCCTTTTCTACGTATGTGTACTAAATGTGCGCCGTTAGGCCAGTGTTGTGCATGAAGTGATTTGGTGTCTTCAGCAACGTGTTGTCATGTATCCAGCGGCCCGCTTGCGTTACGTCACGCGATGACGAGAGAATACACAAGCCTGCACCCCCCCCCCCCCCCTGACACTACCGAAAGAGCGCCGCACTTAAAACAACGGACGAAATAGGTGGCGCATGCTGGAAAACGAGCTTGAAAAAAGTTTTTTTAATCGCGAAGGTATCAGGTGCAGGAATGATCAACGACTTCGCGCTTTGGTGACTTTAGTGACGAAGGTAACAAACACAGCTCGTCATAACCAGTTTTTTTTTCGGTTACGCACGCATTCTTTTTTTTTGCTTGTCTAACAAACACACACATTTACGTATAGTTTGGTACAACTAAAGTAGTTGTGCGGAAGAAAGCAATGCTGCTCTATCGTGTCAATTTGGCGTCACCACCGTCGGCACGTTTTATAGGTCACCCTGCAGACGAAAGCTTCTGCGAACGATCTCAGATAACCCCTGCATTGCGCCAGCAGACGCCATCCTACAACGGCAAATGTCATCATTCCGCCAACGGCACTCTCGCACGCTCATCTGCACTCTCATTTTATTGGGGCCCGTTACGTAGTTAGCCAAGGTTGCAAGATGCTATCGAGCTAAGAAGTTAATATTCATCAAAAAGGAAGCCAAACAAGTGGCGTGCATTTCGCGAATAAGCCCACAACAAGCGAAAACTCAATGGGTTTTCCCATCAGTGACAGTATATTTGTGATAATGAAAAATTGAGACTCAGATACAAAAGGCAGTTGAAAAACATTCATTTAGTTACTTTTACAGAACTGCGTAACTGTGCAAAATCGCTAAAAATAACCATATTTGCTGGAAAAATGCAAATCAGCCACAAAAAAACGCGACAAGCAACTGAAAATTTTTACAAGCGACTCGGTAGAAAAAGAAGTCCGAATCCACTAGTCATTATAAGCGTAACTGGCAACCCTGTTCCTCACATTCCCTAAAAAATTAGAATCTCACTTACCACGATAACCTACAATGCTGTAATTTCGCTATAGTGTCACGCCTATGATTACGCACGCACCTCACTCGCACACATTATTTTTTGTTTTGTGATAAGAGGTTGAAAACCGGAGAGTGGACAACACAAGGAACCTCTAGCTGTCAATCACATTTCAATAACATAATAATTAAGCATTCGCGAAACAAATACCCGCCATGGTGGTCTTGCGGTTGTGGTACTCGACTGACTCGCAGGTACCGGGATCGAGTCCTGGTACGCAAAATGCGCGAGGCCGCCCGGAACTTGTGAGGCTGAAGAACGCCTGATAGTGGAAATTGCGGTAGCCCTCCCCTGCGTTGTCTCACGCAATCACATCGTGGTCTTGGGGCGTTTGTTTGTTAACACTGCTAACGCTAGTAGAAGGGTCATTACAGGAATGGATCAACAATCAGATACAGTCCAATAAGAAACATACCCGCGACATAATTGTGAACATAATTTCAAGGGCACTGCTTGCTTCAGAGATATGCAAATAAAATTAATGTGAAAAGAAAACAAAAAAGCACGTTAAACCTCCTTAGTTATGTTAACTATTATTAATTTGCAAAAGAAAGACAAAACAAATTTTGCACGTTATACAAACCATGAACCTTTCTTCATGTCAAAAAAAAAAAAAAAACAGAACATGCACTCGTTACTCGAAACGTCCAGGTGTGTTTTCAATAAACTGCAGAAAAAAAATTTTCATGTGCGCCTTATCATTTTCACGCAACTTTTGAGGACTCCGCAGTTGTTGGCGCATTTGTTTCATTTATGAATACTGCTACCCTCACAATAGGTTTTAGCTGAGTGGGTACAAAATTTTCAAAGGGGCGAACTACTAAGAATAATATGACAGCTGTAAGGTATGTACACGCTTTCTGAAGAAAAAAAAAAGACAGTGGTTCACAATAAACAGGCATAAATACATTTAATGGCGGCCTCGGTGGTCTAGTGGTCATGGTGCTCGAATCCTGACTGGGTGTGTGAACAGCACAATGCACCTCAATCATACTTGAATCTCCTGCTGAAACGTCGAACTCTGCGCTCCATCTACGGTACAGAACGCAAATGAACACCGATATTTCTTTTTAGCTGCGAAGCGCCTGAGCGGCTTGTGGGCGTCTGCAGCCGTCCCGGTCCATCATAAATGCAGATATGTGCCCACAATGGATAAGTCCGGCTACCACTACCGGTTCACCAAAAATGCAGCAGGCAACATGTAGCCCAGCAAATAGCCGACGACGTTGCCGACACAGCAGGCCCTATGTGTCCGGTTTCAGCCTAATGCCTCATCAAATAAATCCCTCTCCATCAATGCATGCTTCGCGCCTTCCCAATTTTCTCTTTATCTCTTCTGTTACAATGTTCGCTCGAAGTGCCGTCATATTACGTCGTGAGCAATCAGAATCGATCTACAGATAAACATTATACTGCACTGTTCCCAACAATGTCTTATCGATTTTCTTTGCAACATACACGTGCGATTACAGTCTAACAAATGAAGGAAACATTTCAACTGTCTTGACAACGCCGTAAAACAAAAGAACATAGAGAGGTCAAAGTATTATAACCTCCCTAACATTGACCCCAACGAACGCGGTACCGACTTATTGTGACGCGTTACCTGCCCAGTACAGCCTGCCACCTCGACAACGATCTTTCTTTAAACACTGAGCGCATACGGCTCTACCGATCGTACCGGCGGCGAGAGCTCATCGATCAAATCGACAACACCTCAAAATAGCACAGGGACATGAGGGTTCGTATCGCGGACACACACACGCACACGACACCAACACGGCGGACACTGCATCAGCGACGAACACAAAAAAGGGGCGCGACAGGGACGCACTGAGTTTTCATAGGTCGGCGACCTTTCTCTCTGTTTTTTTTTTTTTTTTTAGTCGGTGCAGTCCAAGGAGGTTTTACTTACTAAAGATTGTTTTAACCTCCTTGGTGCAGCCAACAGCTTCTGCCCGCGGTTTGAGTGTATTACTTTCGACCGCCAAGCTTCCTAATCGAGTCCGATTTCCGAGGAGCGGGCGTCGACTCCACGACTGCAACACGGTAGACAGCATTACTATCGATTTCTTCCGCGCTTAAGCGAAGCATCGCGATGCGACCGCCCTCTGTTCACCGCGGACGGGACTAGCAGCGAAGGCCACGAGAAACGCTGGAAAACACTTCATCACGATCCGTAGAGGCCGCCACGGTGCTGCACGCGGTATACTCGAACGGAAGGTGATGTGCGCCAAGCAATGTCACGAGGGAATATACACAGCTCACAGCAAATGGTATGATAGTGTGTGTTCTTAACAACATTGAAGTATTTACATAATAATAACAACGCGCAGTACACGGCCCTCCACCATATCGCTTTCATCAAAATGCGACCGCCACGGCAGGGATCGAGCCCGCGACCTTCGGGTCAGCGGCCGAGCACCCTGGCCACCCACCGAGGAGGACAACGTACCACCAAACTAAGTTTGGCCAATGTCCCCCATAGTGGGGGACCTTAGCCCGAGTCACCTGAAACCGTTCAGTGCAATTGAGTACAACAGCTGAAAACTGACATATAAACTCAATGAAATCTCCCGCGGGCAGATGGGAGTTCTTAAGAACTCCCATCTGCCCGCGGCAGATGGGAGAACTCCCAGCTTCACAGAGATAATTATCTCTGTGAAGCTTGGTTCTTTGGCCATTTTGCATTCCCCGAGAAGACAAAGATGTCTTGGCTTCTTTTAAACAAGTAGCCTGCTCCAACCAATGTCGCAGCCATGCCGAACATACCTCTGAGCATTTTTGGTGAAGTGCTGTTGCCAGTGCATGCCGGTTTCGATCAGCGGCTTGATCATGCTGCATTGGCCGAAGTCGCGACCTTTTTTGGTGTACCATTTTTGAGGCCGTCCCGGCGCGATCGGCTTCTTCTGCTCAGTTCTAAAGATCAAATTGCAGAAGTCTGAAGAATTAAAAAAAAAAAGCCGAATTGGGCGGCAACAATTATGTTTATGAATCATGACCACGTTCGTGAACCTTGTGAAGCCTAAAAGGACGCACAAAATGTGCATTAGTGTCCGTTAGATCTCAATAATATTGTGTCAAAACACGGAAAAAACGAGCCCTTAGGTATACACAACTTTCCCTTGTGTGTGTATATATATATATATATATATATATATATATATATATATATATATATATATATATATATATATATATATATATATATATAGAGAGAGAGAGAGAGAGAGAGAGAGAGAGAGAGAGAGAGAGAGAGAGAGATGTGGAAGACCAAGTCAGACGCCCATGGTCGCAATCAAATGTGCCGGAACAAAACATAAGATTTTTGTTTGTTTGTTTTCATAAGAAGCAATGCGCACAGACGTTAATCCTGTGAAGACGGGTATAGGTCGCAAATCCGCGTTATAGCTTTCGGCAACACCATCTGAAAACACCAAAAATAAGAACAAATTATGGCGAACAGTTACTAAGTTACCGAGCACCTTCACTACTCAGTAGAATACATGAATTTCGCGACGAAGTTATGGAAGCGTCGAGCGAATCATTTAAAACATTGCTCATTTCACAAAATATTGAGTTTGACAAAGCTGCTGCATGCATTTTCAATTTCCGTGTCTCAATTGCAAATTTTAGTTGTTGACCTAAGCAAAATGACCTATCAGTGCATTATGTAACATTTTCTTGTTGTTTTTTCTGCAGACATAGCGTGTTTATTCTAGCTTTTCCACTTTTTTGTACACATGTTTTTTTTTTAATTTCATGACTATTCAGTGGAATACGTCCGTACAGTATACTTTGTATTCACTAGTGCTATGTACGGCCTGCGTGACGAACTGTCGTAGGAGCAGAAGCCTTTGTCAGGCCACATGACCTATAGCTTCTGCTTCTTTTCTGTATAAACAGAAGAAATAAAGTGAACTGAATTTAATTCAATTCAATAAAGGTGTGACCCCCGTTCTCTTCGCTTATTAGTCGCTTTGCGATTAACTTGGTCGCATAGAAAGTTGTAACCGCGCAGTTGCCGCAATGACAGAATGATTATCAGCTTTCGAGTGACGTCTTCGAGTGACCTCTCGCATTTGCCACTGCATGATGAAATCACTCCTAACTATTTTTTACTTCTATTTCACGATTACCTGTTTCGTTGCAGTTAAAGACTGTCACATAAATCAGAGATGCTGGCTCATAGAAATAAAAAACGCGGGCAACGAGACAATCCTGTTGACAGGATGTGCGAGGAAGCCGGCGCAGCGTACCACCCGGCCACGTTCTCGAATGTTTCGTGGCGCCGTCTAGTAAACAAGCCGGCAAACGGTCTTTTCCACACGCAGTAAGTTGCATAAATGGCCAATAAAACTTTCTCAAAAGTATTCAATATAAACGTCAAACGATTTGCGCCTGTTTGTATCACGCGAAGACACTTGCTTATTATTATATTGCAGCGATTTGCGTGCTCTAAAGCATTTCTGTAAGTTATTGTAATGGCAACAATGACAGTATGTCACCATGTCACTGCTCGTCTGGTAAGAGCTTTTCCTGTAGAGTTATTCACATTAACTATATGGATTATATGATATAACGGTCACACGGAAGATGTTACCGAGCCGTCCGTGCATGTGCGCGCGTTATGTTTCCGTGTTCTTTCCATATGTACGTCCTGCAGACACTTACATGAGGCGTGATACCGGGATCATTGCTCATTTCCGGCACAAACAGCCTCGCCAACCACAGGTTCGATCGTCACGGGCGTGTGCAAAAGCTCCATTTAAAAAGCCGATTGGTTCGTGTCAAACAACAACATTTAGAAATGAGCTTTAAGGTAAAAAAATGCTGGGTTATAAACAGGCGATGGTGATCATGTCGAGTGAGTATTTGCAAGAATACCTAAGCAATAACGTGTTTGTACGAAATGATGCACAGCTATTTGAACGGCGTATATCCTTCATCGATCATACGAACAGGCGCTGTGCAATGCACTTCACTCAAGCGTCTGCACGCAAAAATTGAACTTGGAGATCTCCCAATGTGCGTAAGCAGCTATACGCCTCGTTTGACAAAACTGGTAGGCGACAACACACGTAAATTTAAAATTAGATAGACACAAAAACAGCTTCGCATACTGCTGACAAAGGGAGCCTTTATACGGGCTCTGCAGCATACCTACCGCAGAACGTAGCGCATGTGTCAGGTCAGTTATTGTGACACCGTGTAGTGTTTATACCAGGACACGTCAATGCGTATGACGACATCCAGACAACGGCGGGTAAATGTAGGGGTGTCGCCTCTCCATGGGAAGTGGCTGAACAATGGCAGGGTACATACCGTGTCAATGTTGCACACCTTGTCGTTGCCATTCCCTGGGACGCTGAAATTAACTCTGATGCATGAGAGTCGCAGCTCGTCGATCCCTTGCACGCAGAATCGAATAGTGAAGCCAGAATCAAGCCCGCCACATCTTGCTGAACGTCATTCTAGTGGGCCCCTGCGGCGTATGCATTGTCTGTTTTCTCGCTCTTTTTCTGTCTCTGTTAGCAGTGTGCGGTGTAACTAATAAAAAATTCACCACGCGTATGAACTTGCGGGGCCCAAAAGTTAACGCCTTGTTTTTGTGTGTTTTTTTCTACAAAACAATTTGTCTATACGGAATGCAGAAGGAGCACCATGCCCCGCCGCAGTGGTCTAGTGGCTAAGGTACTCGGCTGCTAACCCGCAGGTCGCGGGATCGAATCCCGGCTGCGGCGGCTGCATTTCTGATGGAGGCGGAAATGTAGGCCCGTCTGCTCAGATTTGGGTGCACGTTAAAGAACCCCAGGTGGTCAAAATTTCCGGAGCCCTCCACTACGGCGTCTCTCATTATCATATGGTGGTTTTGGGACGTTAAACCCCAAATATTAATCAAATGAATCAATCAAATCAGAAGTAGCTCCATCTCGGAAATTTATAATTTTTTCTTCTTATGTGCAACGAGCAAAACAAACATGGTTCGAAAAAAAGAGCGGTCGACCACTCCGCATCATTGGCGCACCATACGCAATGAAGCTTGCGCAACACGTGTCACCTTGTTTCGGCACCTGCAGCAACGACGCTCGCCCGAGCGCGTGCACAAGCGCCTGGGTCGGGCCAGGCGGCCGTGGCACGGCTATCCGCTGTGCGCCGCGCTATATTTGGCCCCGCACTCGACGTATCTGAATGATCTGTCGCAACATGCTCGCATTCCATATCTCGCGGCAGCTCGCCAGCGTGCTTGCATGTAGACTTTAGCGAGCGGTGCGCCAGATATGTGGCGACGCGACCTCGGGTAACCTAGCCCCCGGTATATCGGCTCAACTTTGATTAGAAAGCGTGTGAGAATTGCGATCCTAGCCAATAAATTACCTCCCCTTACAGCAACACACACACACACACACACACACACACACACACACACACACACACACACACACACACACACACACACACACACACACACACACGGGCGCGCGCGCGCTTAGTATCTATTAAAATTTTTATAAGAGCCCGATTGACATTCTATTTCTCCAACATTGGAATGCTATTGATGCCGATGATGAGGCTGTTGTGAATGTCCCTAGAAAAGTGAGGCAGTAGAGTGCTATCCCAGGTAACAAATCGAAGCCCTTTCGCACTACGTGGGTCTGACGTTGACAAAATCAGAGAAGGCAAATCACGCGTGTCATTAAAGCGACATTCGACCACCCTCCACAACAAGGTACACCGACACTAGGCACCCGGAAACGGGGCCTGCTTGGCCATCAGCCGTGCCCGTTGCCTGTAAAAAGCCCCTCCAGCCGGCGGAAAACCCATGAAGGAGCCAGGAAAGTGAACCGGCTCGGAACCCGCTGTCGCCCCGACGCATGCGCCGGGCGAACCCTTCACCGCCCCTTTGTATCTCGAGAGTTTCTCACAATATTTACTACTCTGCCGTGGTGACGAGTAATACACGCACTTGTCTTATCTTTGTGCTGGTAGCTTCGAACTCACCTGCGGTTTTGTTTATTGGCGTAGTTAGGGGCTGGTTTCGGGAAAAAAAAAAATGAGTCTTTAAACTTCGCTAGCCGATTCCGATCACTGAGACTCAAGAGTTCAGCAGCTCCTGCAAAGGCCTGCGGCTACCTGGAAGGAGGCCACCCATTTTGCCCACTTTGGGCACACATTGCGCTTGCTCAAAATAAGTCTATTCCTTCACGTACCATGACAATCGATGTTATTCGAAGCGTGCGAATGGGAGGCGACAGTGTTGTACTCTTTTTATTGAACGAAACTTTCCGAGATGGCACCCACGATATGTACTATAAGGTTGTACGCACAGACACATGTTAAGCAGTAGCATATATGTTTTATATGACCATTTGTTTACCATTGCCTAACGATGCCATGGGTATTACCAATACCAGAAGCGGTAAGAAGATATGTAGCGCTTGTGCTTGAGAGGATATGGTAGTCTTAGATAGTGCTACGTCAACCAAATTCAATAGAAGGCTCTTGAGTACAAATTAAGTTAACTCCATGTGACGCATGTATAATAAATGTACATACGTGACGCTCATAGGATTTTATAGCCGACACTGCATCCACAGTTGACGTTTCACCACCATTACGCTTGCTTAAGGTTTATTTTTTTAACAGTTCTGGGAGCTGGCATGGCTCCATCGGGGGTAAAATACTGGCTTGCCACGCAGGATTCTTGGATTCTATCGCAGCTAGGACCCCAGAAATTTATTCACTGCATTCATCGGGTCAACGTTACCAATGTCAGTTTTTTCATGTCGTGACGAGACAGTCATAACTGTAACGCCCTCTAACCATCCCAAGTTATTTTCGATCGACTCAAACTCCAAGTTAAGGAGGTGATCAACGATCATGCTGGGTTTGATGAGATGTAATGTGATGTAGTGTGATGTGATGCATTGTGTGATGCGATGTAGTGTAAAGTGATGTAATGTGATTTGATATAGTGTGTTGTGCTGCGATGTGATGTATTGTGATATGACCAGCCGAGTCCGTCCTCAGCCCAGAAGGCTTTGGAAGCATTGTTACGTGTTTTTTTTTCTTTTGCGGACAAGTGGTCATATAGACATTTCAAGTGGTGTCGTATTCTAATTTACTTTTCCTTCTTTTGCTGCCCCCGCCCTTTTTCCCCCGTAAAATCTCTTTTGAACCATCTTTCCCGCTTGTTTCTTCCTTCCCTCCATGGTAACCATGGCTGAAGACTATATATGACCAGCTCCTTAAAAAGTACTGTTTTAGACAGTCTGACCGATTTTCTCAATTGCAATACGAACAAGTAGAAAAAAACAAAACAACAGAAAATATTCGAACATTTTACCATGCATAATTCACGTTTCTGAAAGGTATAACAGCGGGTCGGGTTGCGGTTGAAGAAAAGAGATGGCTCATACCTCCATCATGAAAATTTGTATAAAACAAAAAGTGAAAAAGTGTCTTCCAAGAAGTGGTCATTGTGCAGTCATTGTGAGGGTTTGTGCAATGTCTATTGGTGTTCGGCAGCTATAGTACTCTTTACTACTGGACGCACAGACGTTGACACCCAGCGGCACATCTTCATCAGGACGACGAGCGCCCTTGACCATGATTCACCATTGTGGTTGCAGAAGTTTTTTACCTGTACCTGGACACAACGTGCCGTGAATCGCGCGCGAAAATGACATCAACAAGCGCGCGTAATAAACACTGGTGATGCGTACTTCTTCAAAGCGTCGTCAATGAAAGCAAGAAACGGCAAGGCGTGCGCTCCCGAGTGATGCGGTAACTGTGCTAATGTATATACAACATTACACCGCACTTCAGCAACACTGGTGGTTCGTCGCTTGAGCCGCGAACGCGCACAGGTGTTCCACGTCCCGCTGACCTCCACCTCGCTCCCCCAAGGCACCACATTCGCCCGTCGACATCATTGCCTATCTGCACCACTTAATGCAGCAGTTTTATATTAGTGGGTGCTATTGCACTCCAAGTAGTCGGCGGTGAAACACCGTTGATGCACTACTCCGACACACGAAGCGAAAGGCCAGGAACAAAACTAAAATGACCCATAATACGCCTTGGGCAACTCCACCATGCTAGCGCGGCCAGTGATTGTTGCTTCCATCGAGACGCTTTAACCATGACTCCGAGATCGCGCGCCGCCGCCCAGTCTCGGACGTCGTGTACTAAATGCATCCTTGACGATTCGTCCTTTATCGGCGCTTTACCACGCCGCGCGCTCGCAACCTCGGAGGCCAAGGCCATGCTGCCTTACTTCTCTTCATCGCTCACAGACGGCGGCACCTCACTGCTTCGAGAACAGAGAGAACGTGCGAGAAATCACGATGATATACTCTTGCTGACGGCGCTCACCAACGGATGGCCAAGAACCGGGAGGCAGGATCTTCGAGTTAAATACACGTGAAGCTAAAAAGCAAGCACTGTAACTTCAACCTAAAAGAAAATATAGCTAAAATTTACAATTCTATAAAGCAAACAGTCAAAGATGAGTTGTTTGGCCGATTTAACACCGGTTTGTAATTAATAATGTAAGTGAGCCCACATACACGGTAATCTTTTTGTTTCATGTATGTAATCAAAAACACCGCAAAGTAGACATCGCTGCCTTAATGTGGTTCCCCCAAATGATAAAATTAGCGCAACATTGATTTGTAATCCTAAGTTTTGAAGGGTTCGAACGAGGTACATTTTTCTGTGAGTAGAATACCACTTAAAAAATAAAATACTGTCTCAATTTCACGACCAAAGTGATATAACCGTGACTCACTGAGTCCAGCTTCACGTAAGTAATATTTCAACTTCGGAATTATGCAGCGTAGTCGGGTGAAAGTAACATGTGAGAAGTCGCTGAATTGAGCAAATGAAAACTTGCCCATTTCATGCTGCAAACACGCGTTTGGAAATTTTATTGCTGTCGGGAAAGCAGTACGAGGTATAATTGGTGACCTGGTGCACTTTGATTGATATGTGGGGTTTAACGTCCCAAAACCACCATATGATTATGAGAGACGCCGTAGTGGAGGGCTCCGGAAATTTCGACCACCTGGGGTTCTTTAACGTGCACCCAAATCTGAGTACACGGGCCTACAACATTTCCGCCTCCATCGGAAATGCAGCCGCCGCAGCCGGGATCCGAACCCGCGACCTGCGGGTCAGCAGCCGAGTACCTTAGCCACTAGACCACCGCGGCGGGGCCTGGTGCACTTTGAGATATTGTGGATAATGAGTGCAGCACTTCATTCAGATATACTTTGCGGTTCCATATGCAGTTTTGGGAATCACATATGTTCGCTCACGGAATCCATATGTTTTCCGTAAGAATCTTAACATACGGAATTGTCGGAATAGCATAGGGAACGTTTAAATAGGGTACCCATAAAACTGAATTTTTCGCAAGTATATCAGTATTAAATGACGAAATATACAAATGAGCGGTAAATTTGTTGACGAAGAGAGCGGTGACTTACTGAAAGAGCAGCTGTATTTACAACTTCTGACTCGCTTGAAGAAAGTTTTCGTATAGCCAGAACAATAACAAATGATTCTGCCATGAATATAGGTGTGTCATCTGGAAGTCGAACAAGAAAAGACTAGTCAAAAGGAGAGAAGATGCCTATGCCAACCTTTTCGTTTGATACGGATGCATCAGTCGTAATTATGTTAATTCTCAGGTGAGAATGTAATCTTGCAGCTGGTGATGTAAATATCGCAATGGCATCTGTTTCACAACAGGAGGAAAATATTATCAAATTATATGCGAAGTACAGAGTGATTCATGTGTTAGGTCAATGTGTTTCATTTTTACTTACAATTGGTTCCAGCAGCGCCTGAACGAACATAATCTGTGGGGTGTGTAATCGTGACCCCTCTTCATTAAAAAATAAACTCGGATCTTTCATAAAAACAAGATAACTCTTTTTGAGGTGAACTATATATGTTTCAAGAGGTTTGAATAGTAAGTATTTTGAATGAATACATCAAATATGGTCTTTTTGCTTCGATATACAGCACATTATTTTCCACAAACTTGGAAGGCCCAAGGCATAGTCGCAAAGCACCCATTTCTAGGATTATTAGGCGTCTCTCTTTATAAGACGCGTTTCCAGAAGATATTACTTCACCCATTTCCACAATAGGCCCTACATACATTTTTTCAAATCATATAAGGCGCCTTTTTAGCGCGTCTGTCACCTGCTTAAAGAAATTCCTCAGTCGGCAGAGCATCGGGCGCACACCGCCGCGGTATACGGAGTAAGAAGTTCGATTTCGGGAGGGGGAATATTTTTCTCAAACTTTTTTTTTCTTTCTCGTTTGGTGGCGTCCATTTTATCACGATCATATCCGTGCCGGACATCCCTCACCAAAGTCTTTGTGGATTCCGGCATAAAACACTTTCGCGCTAAAAAGAAAGACTGCAGGCACGAGGAAAACCACGTAGCTGGACATGTGGACTCGGCGTCCTGTGAAAAATACCATTCAACGCCCGCTCACTGACAGTAACGCCATCTCACGTGGTATACGAAGAATGAAACATCGCTGAAAACGGGACGAGAAGAAGACACATAAACGGCGCTGAACTAACAACCAAAGTTTATTGCAAACGAACTGAAATATGTAAGAAACGGAATCTGCGCATAACCACGTGACATAAGCAGAATTGCACATACATGAGCCATGCGGCGAACATTATCAAGAACTGGTCACGTCAGTGGGCCCCAGATAACCAATTTTACAGCCGTGAACAAAAATTGAGAGTACGCTAACACAGGAAACGCCAAGTTGTTGAATGTGGAAGGCTTCGCTAAAATCAGTTCGAGCGTGACGCTCGAACTGATTTTTATATCACCTCATGACCACACACTTATAAAAAATTGGCTCACAATTACATTTTTTACAATGACCCGCCAAGTGGCTGGGTACGGAGTTTTTTAGAGAGTAAGTGTGCTCCCTCGACCGATCATTGATGCATCAGCCTGTTAGGCCGATGCATCTTCTGGACAATCACTAAAACACATTCAACATAGTGCGAAGAATGTTTCTTAAGGGCATGCTTCTTTCTTAGGTATTTCGCTGTTGACTTTGCGATATAGCCTAGCAAGCTTCACCGAATTTCACGTCTTTTAGGATCGCGTTTCCCCTTCCTCCTGGCTTGTTGACGAGGCATCTTTTCTTCTTACAGAGATTGGTGCTCGACCCAGCCTTTGACCAGGACAGATGCCCAACAAGTATGTTATCATATGTCATACGTTCACACCATTTCTGATGACCTTAAAAGGATAGGATTAAAGCATGGCGGGAACCTCGTCTTCACGGCACCCCTGAGGCTTTCACGTTTGTGTGCTCTTACCAGTGAACAAAGGAAAAACAAACAGCGTGCTAAAAGAAACATTAGCAGCGATTTCTTCCCTGTGCTACCGAAGTGGTCTACAATATTCAACTCAGTTTTGGGAAACCGTACAGCGGGCGAACGGGCGGATGTCTTAACGATTAAGGGAGCACTATAGGCTGTGATCAAGGATCAGAATGACGGGGCGCACCTTCGGGAGCATTGCAGGAAGTTCGGTTGCACATGCAGCTCTTCGAGGACGCTGACGTCGTCCATCGAAAAAAGGGCAGGCGTGAAACATATCAGAGGCGCACCAAATTAAGGTGGCAGCAGACACGCGCGTTAGTGCACTTGATGAAAGAGACAGAATTCCTTCACAGCAGGTAGTTTAAACTGATTAAACGTAACCCTCCCCCCTTTTTCAAGATTCTTAGATTGTTAACATTTTTGTGACTGTTACCAATGCGCCTGCGCATCAGCTTTCATAGCGTGAAGCTTTCTCGAATAAGTTCAGTTGCAAGTGGGCGTTCCTTCTGTCGCGTGCTCTTTTCCAAAGTAAATCCGCGCTCCCACGAGAATAATAATGTCGAACCACCAGCTGACCACACTGGGGGGGAACAGAGGTCGATTCTCGATGCCATGGGAAAACTGCGAGTCGTGGCGTCATGGCGCTCTTGGCCACGTCGATGCACCGAACCCGCCAGCACATTCCCAGCGAGTAGGAGATAGAAAGTGTAGCGCAATAGGGCACACAAAAGAACGTGACAAGCCATAACTTGAGCATAAATGATGTCACGTGTTTCAGAATGATGCAGGGAATGCATACCGACCTTCCAGGTGCGTCAGGCGGGTGGCCGCATCAAACCTAATTGAAAGGCTAACATAATTAGAGCTCATGTGCAGCCTCCGAGATGTGCGTTCAAAAGCAGATATCTGTGAGCAGCATTGGTTGAGTTGAACTGCATTCCGTCTTTCTAATCTGTGACATCAAAACGAGGTTGCAGTACAATGATTAAGGTCTTTTTTTTTTCATTCTTACGACCAACAACATCCGCTATACTTTATTTGGCTTCATCGTCTGTTAGTTCTCATTAGAACTATGTGGAACTAGACTTAACAAAAACGAGCCCTTAAATTTCCACTTGAAAACCGAGCGTAGACGAACGCAGCCGGCATGATGCTGCACGCTTTTGCGCGCGCAGACACTCGCGCATCCGGTGGTCCTCTCGCTCAAATGGCTCGTCTGGTTGGGGGGACGCGCGGTGGGGGGTGGCAGCATTTGCTTCGCATTGTGACGGCACGGTGCAGTCGGTGTCGTTGAACGCGGCAATGGCGGGAGCATGCACGTGGCTGCTGCTGCTGTTGTTCGTCCTCCGGAAAGTCGTCATCCGCTCCCCGACGGATGCGTGCTGTCAATGTGTCCCCGATCGAAATGTGGCGCATGCGAACAATGTGGGGCCCCTCATTGATTGGACACTGTAAGTGCGTGGCTGTTCCAATGAACACTCAAAATGACTCGTTGCTGAGCCGGTTGGTTCATGCTTAAAAAGAAAAACAACAGGCACGGCTCAAAGAGAACGAGGGCGAAGCGAAAAGCAAACTGGCAACGCACTGGCTACGTGCCTTGCTTAAAAGGGCAGCTAGCCTGTGCCTTAGTGCCCTATCACTAGATTTGAGCGCGAAAGAAACAACATTTTCGAAAGATAGCCTCGATTCACGTCAAGTTTAGCTTGTGTACTCCCACGTTTTCCGTACACTAGGGTTGACAGTTATGTTAACTGGCACGTCTTCAGAGTTCAGTTCAGTGTAGTTTCTGGCACATGATCCAGCTGTTTTAGTGGCTCATGATGGTTTGCTAGTTTTGCCATGTATCAATTTCTGTTACGAGATTACCACAGTTTGAAGTTGGCACCCGTGTCTGTCAATTCGTTTCCTCGCTTCACCCCCATCTTCTTTGCACCATATCTGTCTTTTACTGAATCTACCCGAACAGAATACGAATACAGGAGAAAAACAACCATTTGCCACTTAACCGAACAGGAAATGCGGTTTATATTCAGAAAAAGACGAAGAACAAAGTTCGCCTGCACTCAGGGCACGACGCCATGGTCGCATAACACGCTGGTTCACCGACATAGCAGCCTTGATGACGAAGATGCCACATAATCACATCGCGCTTAATCTGCTCTAATGTGATGAAGATGTGACCTATTAGCATCAGTGCATCAATAACAAAAGTACTTGCAAGTTACGTAGTGACAACATTAACGTCTGAAGTCACAAACCTCGCGTGAGCCATGCAGCGCACCAACATGGCGGTATCAGTGACGCCTATTCAAGCCATTTGTTGATTTCTGCACATAACAGGAGGAGAATGGTTCACGAAATGTACAAATTCGCGTCTACCCGTTAGCTGCACCAAGCCAAAAAAAAAAAAACTACTTTCAGAGAGTCAATTTAAAGCTCCTTCGTTTTAACAAGTACAAAGTTTTGTCCCGGCGGTGCGGGATTCCTTGTTTTATTTCGTGCACGTATCATCCGCCAGAACTTAGCGGTAAAAATATAGGTATAAAGACCTCGTCAGCGCTAAACTGGTTTCGCCCTATGACGTCATCTTCTCCGGGCGCGTCGAACCGCAGCTGGATGGCGAGATGACCATTCTCGAAAGCCACGATGCTCGGACCATGGCGGGTGTGCGTGGACGGTGGATTAAGCAACGGAGGTGCCGGGTAGCTTGAAGCTGGTATGTAGCTCTTAAACTCAGTGTGCCCCTTCCAAGTAAGTTCGCGTAAGCCCTCTTTCCTTTTCAGTCTCGTCAGCGCCCGCTGTCATCGCTGTGTGTCATGTCGCCACAGCCCACTATAAAAAGAAGCATGCGCCACAATAGTTGAATTCCGTTACTTGCCACCGGTCCACCAAAAAAAAAGTAAACAGTTACCCGACAAATAGCCGACGACGTAAGTGAAGTTGAAACACAGTTCCATGCATGCCGCGGGGAACTGAAATCGGGCATGTAGGAAAGAAGAACCACCACCACCATCTAAGGATAAGCTGCATACTGTGTACGCATTTCCCAATGAGGTTAATCGAGTAGAAACAGCCTTTCCTACAGGCCCTGTTTCAGGCCTGGCACAACTATAGCGCCTCATCAAAGAAGTCTCTCTCGAAACATTTTGTTTCGCCCCTCAAGTTTTACGTAAGTGGAACTCAAACACCCTCCCCTGCATTCGTTCTTCCCTTCTCGTTTTTGAAAGAATAGGGTGCTTCCCGGTCACGCTTCTGGTTAATCAGTTGTTTCTCTCTCTCCGCAGGCCCGAAGCCAGGATTTTTTTTTCGGGGACGCCCACCTGTTGAAGGCCGTGAAAAACCCACATTTTAATTATTTATGCTCGGTAAACCCACCCTCCCCCAAATTGGGGAAGGCGGGGGGGGGGGGGGCTAAAGCATCTCCCATACATGGTTCTGCCTCTTCACCTTTCCCCTCTCTATCTCTCGATGGAGGCGAAAATGTTGTAGGCCCGTGTGCTCAGATTTGGGTGCGCGTTAAAGGACCCACAACAACCCAGAACATGAAACGAGATGACCGCACGGATGAAAAGATTGTCCCCCATAGTGACTCCCTGTTTTTCTCGCGAAAAGTAGAATTATATGTTTATCCCTTCATTGAAAAATCACCAAAATGACCTGTGGCGCCACCTGTTGGCAGAAATTTTAATTATCCTATGTGCCCTGTCATGTGACCGGAAACTAGTGTACGCAGTCAGCAATTTTCTGTGTTGGTATAGAAATATTGTTTGCTTCTTCAGAGTAAACGGTATTACTCCACAAAAATGTACATATAGTCCTGCGTTAAAAGTACGCATTAAAGTGGCGCTGCGTTCACAAGACAATGATACCATGCTTACCAGCGCGTCTTGAGGAAATTTTCTGTGCGCTCATGAAACCGTGCACGCAGTTTCCGTGTCGCTAAAGTTTTTGAGCGACGTGGTTTTTCTATTTACAATTTGTCTTATAAATGACGTGTACTGCTAGTCTCAGCGTCACCAGCCAGTCTTTTGTACTGCTAGCCGACACGGCCGAGCATATGCGCAGTGACTTTTTCGGTGACTTGGCTTGGCTCGCCTGTCGAGAGAGTAACGACGACGGGACAAGCCATCCACGACACATGCACAATAACGTTGGGCGCAGGCGCACGCCACGAGGTACAAATACGGAGAAGCTGTATAAGGTCAAATGGTGTCATTGCAACAACTTGCTATTTTCATAAAATGTTGTGAAGCTCAGAATAAATGTGGTCAAGCATAGTTGCGGGAACTCCTGCGAAGGCAGAACAACGACAGCGTGCAGGGGTCGGTATCGCTACCGATTCTCATAGTTGCCAGACAGGAAGGCACGCCCATGTTCAGATCCTTCCAGATAAAAAAAATACTCTTACAATATAACTAAGTGCTTTGGGGATTAACGCTGGCAGCTACGAGCAATACGAAAGGTAAGCTTTCTGTTGCACCGGCAAAAACTGAGTCGAAAAGAATCAGTTGTCGGTCCCTTCAAAGAACCCCGTTTACCTGAAAGTGGTCGAAATTTACGGAGCGTGCCACTACAGCGTCTCTCATAATCATAAGTGGTTTCAATACGTTAAACCCCACATATCAATCAACGTTAAACCCTACATATCAATCAACCTCTCTATCTCTGAGCTGGTTTCTCTCTATATCTCTAAGCAATGAAACGCCGTAAGCGCCTAAAACTAGAAAAACAAGCCCTTAATTTTCCTCTCATTCCATTCATTCAGAAGTGTTATTTGCGACACTGATTGATCGAGAATGCGCGCGAGAAGGCGATTGTGTTAAAGTTGAAAAAAAAAAAAACGACGAGGCCTTTCGCACACGTAGAAAAACAGCTGCAGGTCTCGCTTGTAAAGCTGTTTCGTTGCGAGTACGTTTCTGTAAAGCCGTCGCGTATTAGCAGAGCTTCGCTATAGACCAAGCTCTCCTCTACAGAGAAAAAAAAACAAGTGTTAATAATGCAACGCTATAGAGTTGAGCCATCTGCTATTCACACTGCTAGACAACTACGGGATACGGTGCAGAGCTCTTTAAAATGATGCTTTCATATTGCTAGCCAACACGCACTAAGGCACCAGAGGAAGGGGCGAAGATCCTCTTAGTGTGACCTTCTCCCACGTCAGGCGTAACCAGCAGTATCTTCCGAACAGTGTAATAGATGGCGCTGTCTCGCCACTTCCTAGATGATGTTGGTGTAATATAAGTGTGTGCAATAGGACGGAAGCATGGACGGACGGAACGACCGACGGACGGAAGGACGCTTCGCCCCACTCATCATGATTCCCTCCGTGGACACGCTGTGACTTATTTTTTTTTTACTCGACAAGAGGGACAGAATATATAGCATTGCCCTGCAGATATGTAAATGCCACATTTAAAAGTAACTCCAACAACAACAAAAAAAATCCTACCTGAATGTGCGCACTGAAATGCTCCATATTCTGTACTTCACGTCGAGGAAAAAATCAGTTAAAGGAGCAGCGACATCAACTTGACGCATGCCGCGTTTTTGCGTCAACGTGTAGTTATTGACCCCTATAGTTATATTTCCCTACTAATAACGCAACACAGGGACGAAACAATAGATGTAATATCGATTAGTATGACCAGTATCAAACCCATTTCCAAACGGATCCAAAGCCCACCAATTTTCAGCGCTGCCGACGCTGCCAAGTGGTCACCTCCCGCAGTCCCACTCTGTCTAATCACGTGGCCCCACGAAATGGTGACGGGACCTTCATTTGACATTTCGTCTGCTCGGCGCGCACGAGTATAGGCATGTCTTCGCCACCAACATTGTCGTCGCTGCCGTGATCACCGTCTGCAAGCGACGATGAAAACATTGAAGAATATAGAATCACGGCGATATGCGGCATAGGCAACGCACACTGACCAGAGGGAGCTGCATTGCTCACAGACAGACAGACAAAGAACTTTATTGGGTCCTGAGAAACGCTGCTCCTTTAGAGCAACGTCGCGGGCCGCTCCCACGTAGACAGGATAACCGCTGGTCATTAAGGGTAACTAACTGAATTTCTAGAGAAGGCAAGCGGGGTAGGGGGAGACAGAAGGTTAGGTGGGCAGATGAGATTAAGAAGTTTGCGGGTATAAATTGACAGCAGCAAGCACAGGACCGGGTTAACTGGCGGAACATGGGTGAGGCCTTTGTCCAGCAGTGGACGTAGTCAGGCTGATGATGATGATGATGATGATGATGATGATGATGATGATGAAAAACACTGCCGATCGGTGCTCGAGGCTACCGCGAACACGCGAGCCAAATATTATTGCACAACACGCGGCTTGCAAAGTGCAATAAATTCTCAAAGACAGCTATAAATCGCTTCCTTTTGACAAATTATGCTATGCACTCTAAAATCGTTGCGTTACAGGGCCAAGTATAGCGCCATTGTCTGATTTGAGCACCGCGCGCTCGGCGGTAGTCACTGCGGCCGCCGTGGGAGGCGGCGACGTGTCCACGCGTGCACGTGCGATCGCACTGAGAAGCCACGCGTTCTCTCTCTCTCTCTCTCTCTCTCTCACACACACACACACACACACACAAAGAGCTCACGATCACGAGACGTGCGTGTGACGTACATGCTTCCTCCGTGCCATCCTTCCCTGCTTAGCTTCCAGCGTTTCGCCGGGACGAGACAAGAGAGAAAGAGATTTCAGTGTGCGAGAAATCTTAGTACCTCCGCTCCAACTGGACGGATTCTAAAAATTTTTGAGGCAAGATGGTATACTCTAGATAATCCATTACATGGCTACTCGTAACGGTGTAGCAAGATTACCTTGAACGACTGGTGTGGAAAGAGTGAGGAAGATCAGGAAACGACGGAGCATGTCATGATTTGATGTGCAGATATCCACACAGGTGTACGTTTAGGCACCAGCCTACAAGAAGCCTTGAGTTTTATGGAGAAAAATGGGAAGCTAAACGCCCGCGACAGAAATGAAAGAAGGTTTAGGTAATGGTGACAGAAAACTAAAGATAAGAAGAAAAACAAGGTGGGGGAAATAAGGACAATCTGCCGTAAAGAGAAGAGGGTTGAACGGTGAATTGCCGTTGTTTTTATTTTAAATTTTTAGATTTATATTTGTAATAGCAGTAGACGATTAAGCTAGAAGGGCAACTTGAAAACAACAAATGTTTTTTTTTATTTGTAGAGAATGATGGCACACTAGTCTCGACGCCGTTATATAGGGGGCGCTCATAGCAGGCTCAAAGCACTTTTAGGGGCGAAGCTCCTTAAGGCAAGGGTCTGTCCATCCTCCGTCGTTGTCTTATGTAGCTACCAGGATGCGAAATTGGAGATGGAGGTAGTTGGAGTGCTCACTAGATGGACGCACGGACGGACGCATTAACAGACGGACAGACAGACTTAGCAGATGGACGGACGCGTGGAGCGGTTATATGCGTCACAGGCGATGCGAAATGGCGGTGCTTGGAGTGTTCACTAGATGGACGCACGGACGGACGGATGGACGGACAGACTAGAAGACGGTGGGACAGATGGACGGACGCGCGGACGTATGGAGGCACGGACAGACGGATGGACGCATAAATGGACGCACGGATGGTCGCGCGGATGAACGGAAGCAACAACGAACGGACGGACGGAAGCACAGACGGGCTGACGGACGCTACGCCCCACTCATCATCATTGGCTCCATGGATATGCTGTGATTTTTTTCCATCCTCACTCACCATGTGCAGCATCAACAACATGTACATCCCTGCCTCAGCCCCTTGGTAATTTCAACGCAGTCATTGCTACTTACTTTTTCCCAGTCTGTGCTAACTGTATTTTGTCGGTATATAGCTCTTAAAATGGCGGGAAAATGAGGTCATTCTGCCTGAAGAGGCAGAGAGACGGAACATAAATTGATTTTTTTTTTGTAATAATAAGATCGACTTATTCGAAGCAAATGAGACTTTAGGCCAACATAAAAAGAAATTTCACTTTTCATTTTTTTGCGAGCCTGGTGGCACACATGTCATCGCCCAGTTATAAAGGGGACGCTCATAGCATCCATCCATCCAACCATCAGGCTGCTCGCGCGTTCTACAGACACGGACGCGGCTGTATATACGGCGCCGCTCATCTTGACAAACTGTCGCTAATGCCAGCAGAGGAGACGACGACAGCGACGCCGAAACTGGGCCAGGATTCTCGCAGCGGCAATCTCGAATCCCAGAGAGGATGAATAGCCCCGCGCGCGTGTGTACTCGCCGAGCCAGCTGGGCGAGGAAAATAGGCTAGACCACGGCGTCATCGATCTCGGGCGAAAGGGGCAGCCGACAACCGATTAGGCAGACCGGCGGCCTCGGTCGCCCATTAATAACGAGTCGGGCCTGCGAGATCACACAGCAGTGCCAGTTGAAGCCGGTGCGCTTGAAACCGTTCTGGGCGAGGCGCATACGTTACACGCTGCTAGTGTAGTTGTTGCCTCTATACGGCAGAATGTAAAGCATGCAGGACGAGTTGGTTGATATGACGATGATGACGAGTTGGTTGAACAGCGCCGTGACGTGATATGACGATGATGACGAGTTGGTTAAACAGCGCCAAAAAAGAAAAGACGCAGCTTGCCCAAAGCAGAAGACTTGAAACAGCGGACGACTCTGAAAACTAATCTGGTTGCTTTTATAGGCCTCAACTGGTTGATTCATAATTGTTTATATAAGTTCCTTCTAGGTCGATGCTGGGCTTCAGCGAGGTGGTGTTAGGTTATTTCTACGTTGACTCTCAGTGCAGAGGGGTTCAAGGTAAATCACAACAAAGACACTACATGAGCCTGTCATCGTTGGCACAGGGTCTTCTCGCCACCGCCGTCCCGTTCTCTAGTATTATCTCGTTTTAGTACACTCGGGGGGTTTTCGGCTCACCACCGCCGCTTCGCGGCCATTTGTCTGGCTAACTGTTGCTTTCTTGGCCTTTAGAAAGCAGAGTGGCGAAACTTTGTATGGTTCGCCAACGTCAAGGAGAGCACGTATAGGTGGAGCTCGCTTGGCCGCACCACGTCGCGGATGATGAGGCCCCAAAGGCCGCGTGGGGGCAGTTCCGACGCAATAGTGCGTTTTGGAGTAGAATGACGCACCAGAAGCTGTTTGGCGCAGTGTGGCACTTTCACCACTGCTAGTGGGATCTACCCACTTTCTTTGACACGTACACACGGTTACGATAATGATAGCTTCTCGCAGCCGGCATTCCCGTTCGCTACTGTTGGGCTAAATGTGGCTTACCCAACTTCTGTGGCATGATTCGTGACACGGCACACATATTACGGCAGATGTGACGTGTTTGTTGCGGCAGCTATTATGTGTTTCTTTATTAACAGCTTCGCCGTTAATTAAGAGATATGTCATACTGAGGAATTTAAAAGGAAGCTGTATACGTCGAAGCAAAACCGATGTCCATAGCGCAGCTTGTTCCAAGTAAAGCTGGGTGTTACCCAAATTGGACGAGCCCCACGACGCACCACTGCTCCATTAATAAAGTTTCAGCTCTGCCAATTCTGTGCAAAAAGTGTCTTGTGTATGCGGTGGCCAGCCTCAACCGGCGAATAAGAGTTTGCATACATCTATCTGATGCTAGCGTAATTTCGAAATCAATGAATGGATCGATATGATGATGGTTTGACCAAAGTACAAAGAGCTGTGATTTATATATACATCTTTCTTTTACTATACCCTTTCTGTATCTTTCTATTTCGCGTTTGCTTTCACTTTTTTTTCGCTAGTGATAAGCGATAATCATAAAAGAACAAGAAGACTTCTCCTCGGAGTGAGCTCAGCGTTACGCCAAGCGACGACGACAGCGCAGCCATCCTAAAGTGCTCCGCACTAAGAACCAGACACTCATTCCAAAAGGCGGCAACGACACGGCGGCGTTTTCAGCGGCGTTTATAAAAGCAAACATTTTTCGCCGTCTCCTGGCAGCCAGACGAAATTCCGGCCTGTCAATCTCGGGGTGGAAATTGCTCTCCCAGTGTGCGCCAGTCGCCCGTATCCGGGTCACAACTACGGTGGCGGAGGTCGCCGGCTGGCTGACCAACTTTCTCTCGCATACGTTTTCCTGCCCCGCGTATATACCTTAAACGTCCGGTGAGGTGACTCAACCGGTTTACACGCGGTCAAAGGGAAGGAGGGGCGCATTGTCAGCAACTGGTTGTTCCTTCAGCCATGGGCACGGGAAAGCTGGGAGGGTCACATAAACAGAATCTAAATCACCTGGTCACCGAAGCGCATTAACGCTAATTCTGCCCCATACGTCTACCTAAGAGAAAGGGAGCACTGCGACGATTCTGCGCACGCCTATGCTTTCATGGGTGTCTTCCTAGCCAAGAGGATGCACTAGAAGAGCGGCTCGCGTCCAGACTGATTTCACAATGGCGAGATCACGATCAAATACCGAAACGAGCAACATGTATCCACTGCATGGCCCAGAAATCTTTGTACACATATATTGCCGATTGATGCATCTAATTATCCAAGTCTCCTAAGCAAACAAGATGAGTTTTGCGCATTGATTAAATGCAATAGATAGAATGGCCTTAGCTCTCGATCCCTGCAGTGCCGTGTATACTGTGAACTCACGTTGCACTCTGGTTTCGGCATTTTTCAAAGCAGACAGGTGATGTCAGCGTGACCGCTACGAAATGACTGCCGTAAAAAAAAGTAACCTTCAGGCCCAACCACCGACAGCACAATAAATCAAACAGCGGTAGAGTGATGGAAGCTTGATCGCAGCGCTCTTTCCCCAATTAGGTCGGCCACCCCCATCCCTGCGCACGCCTATGTCTAAATATATGAAGTCGCCTACTTCACTGTCCATGTAAAAAGCAGAGAAATACTTCACAACAGCTTTGAAACACCGACAGCGAGAATCATATAGCTCTACATTAGATGGCATGATAGACGTTGAAGTAACACATTCAACACTTAACCACTGAATCATTTCAACTTCTCTCACCCGCGTGTTTGTCCTCATGCTTGTTTCCTGTTTATGCTCCTTGGTAGATTGGCTTACAGATGTTATCTCGAAAACATAGAGCAAGCTGGTCTCCCTGGACTTTTGCAACGTTGAAAAGAAAAACTGCTCATAAAAACACTGCCCGGCGGCATTGGGAACCGAAGCCAGTACTTCCAACACAGGACACTCTCACCACTTGAGCACCGCTGCTGCCCATAGGCAAGTCTTCAGAGCACTCGATAAAGAAGCCGGGACGGAAACGTGCCGAAAATTCAATCCACAACTGCAGGTTAGCATATTAGGAGTTCATTTAGGGGCGAAGCACCTTAAGAACGAGGCTTCTTTGTTCACGGTGTCTATTGTCAAGGCTATACAAAATATATGAGACAACGCTCGGATAATGTACGAAACGTGACACAAAAACAAATGTTTGGCAATAGACTAATATCAATCGCGATTGCGCCCGAACAACACATAACACACAAGCACAAAGCTTCTATACCAGTCGGCGACTTATACGTGAACACCTAGCTTTGGCGTCCATTCTTTGTGTAACTTAATTTAAATTATGCGGGCACAGGCTCGGGTAACGTACCGTTACTCACCCATAAGATCCCCAAAGCTTCGCCCACTCGTCATGGTCCACTTCGCGGAAATGCGTGGACTTTTGCTACTTCATTCGTGTCTTCTTTCTGGCAAGTTTCCCTTTCTTCCCCCATTAAAGTGAAATTGGATTTGTGGGTAGGAGGGGTGTGCGACTATTTGAAAATTTCGAATAATCCATGAAATATATTGCTGTATTCGACTCGTTCATCGATTAGAATAGCACCTATCCGAACTACCTAATAGCTTTCCAATTGTTTTCGAATAATTATAAGAGACGGAAAAACCGCTAATACACTATGCAATGAAAAAAAAATAGTTTTTTAATTAGTTCATTGCCAATATGGACGCAGTTCGAAGTTCGGCGGAACTATCGAAGCTTTATGAATCACCAAATGAGCCTTTGCTTCAAATTCCGGCATTGCGAAGCGAATGTATTTTCTATGTGCTACCATTACGCAACATTCATGATGGTCCTTCATGAGATATTATGTAATAGTTGTTGGTGATTATTATACTCACCTATTGGTGAAGCATTATGAAGCACAGAGCTCAAGTAACGACTGGAACACAAGAGTTTCACCCGTCGTTGCTTGCACTGTGTGCTTTATAATGCTTCACCAACAAGTAGAGGAGTGAGAACAGCAAAATTTAGAATCTAATCGAATACGAATGCGAATACAAAGCAATTCGAATAGTTTTTGAACAGTAAGGTAGCCATCTTCAAGACAGGCCTAGAGTCCTGCAACTTAAGACAAACGTTCACAAACTTTAACAAAGTAAGATCCCCATTAATGTTAACCAAAAAATACAGCACAATTGTGTACACTGAGGTAAGCTGGTAACGATTTACAACCTTCAATGCGTTTCTTTTATTTATTCACCAGCTTTTTATTAGCAGTAAAACACGAAAGCTGAATCGTATTACGAGAAGGAAGGGTACTCGTCGTTACAGCACTGTGTGGTTTCCTTCCTGCGTCCCCAGTCGTTACTCGATCTGGGTATTTCACCAATCCTCCTTCAGTCATCCAGTTCCGCATAAGACACATCGCCTCCAACGCTTGGCCTTCCCTTTCGCTATCGGCTTGAGCGACGCCGCTTGTGCTCAGCGCTAACGTTGTAATCTCGGCGGCAACGCTAAGAAATGGCCCCGACAGCCTTGTGACGGTTTCGCTGCCGAAACCGGTCCGCAGTGCAGCGACTGTGCAGACCGACGCTATCGCAATGCCCTTTCGCTTCCACCGACGCGCCGTTGCCTCCACTGTTCGAGGTCAGAAAGGCGCTCCACTGCGTTGAACCTGACACACACGATGCAGTATTGCTGAATCAGGTCATGCCTTGCACGGAGACCGCAAAAGTGGGTAACGCTATAACCGTTGCCACCACAACGTCACTGCTGGTTAAGCCTATAGAGGCCAATGTCCAACACAGTAAGTGAGACGTGCCGACCTCCGCCCTGTGTGCTTAGTTACCGAGTCATTTGATTAATGACAACTACACGTAAACATTACTGAGAACAGACAATGATGCCAAGAAAAGTATTAGAGGGGACATCATTAGTATAGTGAATGTAACTTAAACGAGTAGAAAAACCAAAAAGTGAACGAAAAGATAACTTGCCGCTGGCAGGGACCGAACATGCGGCCTTCGAATAACACGTCCGAAAGCGTCGGACGCGATACATTACGATTACTTCTAATAACATCCCCTATACTTTTCTTGACATCATTGTCTGTTAGTTCTCATCAATTGTTACTGCGCTTAACCTGACACACACGCTGCAGAAATACTGGATCAGGCCATCGCTTGCACCGCGGAGCTCAAAGATGTGCTGGACAACGGCACGCTGTGCTTTGCAATAAAGTTGTAGTCCGGGTCAGTTGGTACATGACTATGAATCACATAGACTATTTTCCGTATGACATCTGGATGCCACCATCTTGGACTGTTAAGCCGATGCTTCCTTGTTTTTGTGCATTGTGTCGTGAATTAACAAGATCATCTAACATCATAGGCACCAACCTAACCATTTTCATGCGTATGCGTCCACAGAAACACTGTTCGCTCAACTGTTAAAGATAAAAAATACAAATGTTAACAGACCAACAAGGCGGTCTTCGAACCCATCAGCAAAAAAATTTGGGGACCATACACCTTCGCCTCCAGAAGTTGGACGTGATAGCGATATCCCGTTTTTAGTCCATACATCAAACACTTAGTGCATGAAATCGTTTCGAACTTGCTATGCACCCACTACGTGGCCTTAAGGAGATAGGCGCAGTAGCGTGCGTGCCTTTTTCAGTGTGCAACCAGCTTTAAATCACGAAGGATATATGATAATCACATGTTCTGACGCCCGATGGCAATGGGCGCTTGTACAGGCATTATTACTGCAATATTTCGACATAATTCTTGTATTGTGAAGCATATACACAGGACGCGTGCGTTTGTAAGGCATGTAAGCTTCTTTCACTGCATTTACAAGCGGAGCAGGTTATTTGCCCTGCATAGCCGTGTGGTAGAACGTCCGCTTGCCACGAGAACGACACGTGTTCAATCCCCACGCTAGACCCGGAATCTTTACATCGATTGTGGCCACTGAATAGAGAGATTTGCTGCGATGCGTTTACGGGAAATACGGTCTTCCAGAACTTCGTCGGATTTGGGTGGGGCCGGGATGGCGTCGTGCCAGAGCGCCTGATAAATTCGTCTATATTAAGGCACGCACGCAGAGCTGCGCGTAGGCGATCAACCGCAGCGACTGGGAAGCGAGGGGAGAGAGCGAAGGCCCGGATTAATATTGGACCTGTCTCAGCCATCGATCCCGTGGAAACGAGGAGGGATGCCTCCTCCCCTCGCATGCAGAAAGCACCTTCTCCGTCTCGCGCCTTCGCATTTAGCGGCGGTGGAGGATTCCCCGCGAGCAACGACGACGCAATGGGTTATCACTGTCGCTCTTACCTGAGCAGATTTGCTAAAAACAACGGCTAAGCGAAAGGTGCTTAATATTTGGCCTATAGTACTATTGGTCGTATGCGTATATAGTCTTCCCTTTCTTTAAGACGAAAGCCTGTACACAGACTGTACACCAACAGTGTTTAATTGTTCTTATCTTTCGCTCTTTTCTTTTTTTCACACGTTATGAAAAAAAAAACACTGGCTACACTCCAGTATTAAATCACTTAATTTCATTACAAGTTTGTATCGTTTTTAGGCGAATTATTTTATATTGCTTGTACAGCTTTCGTTCTTTGTTTATACTGTTAATGTAACAGTTTCTTCTATTTTTGTTCACGCTTTGTGTATTGCAAAATATTTAACTGTCAAAACAGGTTTTCCCCCACTGTAACGCTTCCGGCGCTATGGGTACTAAATAAATTATAATAAACTAGTACGGAAAAAGCCCTAGATGCATCATAAGACGGAAAATTTCACCGTCGGCGGAAGCCAACCAGCGGCTCCGGGGATGAGCAAAGCCAAATATCATCACATGATGACGTCACCATATTATCTCATGATGACTTATGAATCAGGAAATTCTTATGACGTCATCCTGCCACGAAGAATTCTTGAATGACGTAATGTTACGTAACACACAACAATGCCGTTGTAGCGTCCGCTTTAAGGCGGCGAACTAAACCGCCGAACACGCGAGCTCTAGAGTGCAGAAATAAACACGGCGCTTGCTAGTGGCGTGTTCCCTGCTCTATTATTACATCGGTTGAGAAGAAGAGAAAAAAAGACCCCTTTCGCCTTCGACTGGTCTTATAGGTGAATGCACGAGGGACCCCTGCAAGCTATGTTTTTTTTTTCTTTTTTAGGTGCGAAGCAACTCTTTGACTAGCCTGTGTAACGCTGTCCCTCAGTCCGCACCACGCTTCCCTGGCTGCAGGTGTTGGAGCGTTGCCAAGCAGGTCGGTCACGCCTTCACTCGCAGTGCACTAGCGTTGATGTCACTCTCTCCCTAGCCTGTCACCGCGTGTCATCTCTCTCGCTTCACCCTTTCTAACGCTCGCAACGTCCGAGTGCACAGTATTTCTTCTTTAGGAATCCTCTACGGGGCAGCGCGTATGCACGACAAGTGCATGACAGCTGCATACTCCGCTGGGGGCGCCACGGTAGTTCTGTGGTATAAAATCACGGAGCGCGCGCGCCTCCATCTCTCCTGCGAAACGCCGCGAAGAGCGCCAGCACAAGATCTCAATGAAGTACATCGTCTCCCGCTCAAGTGAACAATCTCCCCGCTGTTTCGCATCCACACATGGCTCGCTTTATAAGGATATGGTTTACTTTTTTTAACTGACTTCCCACAATAGGTTTCTATTGGATACCTTGCACACACGGTGAAAACAGTTCAAGAAATTACGCAGCTACTTGAATCTTTCATCTGTTGACGCATGACGCGTTTGACGAGCATCTGTGTAGACCGCTAAGGTTGTTGCATGAATGGTATCATCGTTTCGAGCTCACATTCCAAGGCTGTGCGATGATGATGAACAAACTTCATCTAATCAGCAGAAAGATACTCCCTCCGCCTTTAAGAAGAGAAATAGGGCGGACCCAACCTATAGACGTCGGCCATGATCCCGCACGAGAATATTTGTTTTAATGCAACGCATTTCGCGCACTGCAAGCACTTTTGGCGTCTATCTATCTATCTATCTATCTATCTATCTATCTATCTATCTATCTATCTATCTATCTATCTATCTATCTATCTATCTATCTATCTATCTATCTATCTATCTATCTATCTATCTATCTATCTATCTATCTATCTATGTAGCCGGATTATACGTCTGGGTGCTCTATCGATCACCCGCTTAGCAAGCGGTGAACCAAAATTAGTATGAAAGGGTAAGATGGTTTGACAATTATAACCCGCTAGCCATGGCATGAATACTATCAATCTCGTCGCGTAGTTCGTAGAACACTTCCCGCGGGTATGCGCCACAAGTGACTGACAGTTTGCATGTACCCAGGAACGGGGCAAACAGACATTGGTAAGTTCAATGCGGGGGCATTAAGAAAAACTGACATCGGCAGCGTTGAGCCAGCGAACATCAAGGTACCAGAACGAAACAAACCCAAGCATTTTGCGTGACAATCAAGTATTCTGCGACAGAGTCATGTCCTGTACTTCGCGCTGCATGCTTCCCATAACGTCGATTCCCAAGGTACGTGGGTTCTGCCGATTTTTGTTTTTTGTGCAACTCATGTACAGGGTGGTCGGCAATAACTTCATCGAGGGGCCAGCAGGGTTTAATCACAACCAAATTATGCGTCCAATACACTTTTGACGATGGGTGTACATTAGAATGTATGTTGGGTTCGATCATTTTCAAAACATACCCGCAATGAGGGAAATGCCTAAAACAAAAGGCAAAACACCCATTTCAAATATGTACAACTAAGGATGAAGTATACCGTTTCCATCTACCAATATACGCAAATGCTCAACTCATTTGAATGCGGAGCACTTCTTAGTCACACGATGCCCACACACCCATTGCTCATACTCGCGTATCGTGCCGCATGCATGCTTGCATCTCGAGCCGACTGTTTACGGGCGTAGCGTTCGTCACTCAGTGGGAGCCCGCAAGAGGTTGACGTATACGCCGAATTCGCAACGCCACCGCAAGGCTTTGGGTAAGGTTCTCTATTATTCTGGCCCAAAGCTAGAAACACTAAAAAAGACAGAGGAAAGAGACAAAAAGGCACCGAACTTGGAACTGTTTATTGCTAGCAGAGGCTGGAAATCACGAAAACTTCTGCGCATGCTCAGTGTTTCACGCCTCTGCGCATGCGCGGATCTTTTGCTGATCTCGACACACAAGTACTATTCAATACATCAATACCTTTCGCAAATCAATACTGCTTATTAGCGGTAAGAGCACACGAAAGCTGAAGACAATAAAAGCCAGCACGCTCATCATGTCCCCAGAGCGCTCTTACACCGCCCTATATATAGAATACCAACGCACCCAGATTGTCATCTTGGTCAACCTCCATACTATTGTGTCACTGAGACGTGAATATTATCCATTAATAGTATTGACGTTTATTGCGAATATTTTCTCATTTATTGTATATCTCTCTATCTTTATCTTCTTTCCGACCCTTTTTCCCCACCCTTGTACGGGGTATAACCAGTTCCTCTAGGTTAACCTCCCTGTCTCTTTTATTTCTCTCTCTCTCTCTCTCTCTTGATGTTTATTCAATCAACATTATTCATTCGGCATGGCACTCGGTATGTGCTTCACTAGGAGGCGATAATGGTTCTCATAAGTGCTCGAGCCGTAAATAAAGTGAACGCCCTCAAAGCGTTGCTTGGCCTGCCTATTGGGGCGATACACGACTCGCAGTCCCCATCGTAAACACCATAGTTAACGGTAACCGTTGCCTCCACGAAGTCACCGGTGGTTAAGCGTAAAGCGGCCAAGGTCCAAGAGATGACGTAACAACCACCGACTTTCGCGTTGTTTGCCGACTGAACGAGGGGTTTGTTTAATGACCGTTGTACTCAAATACTGACAATAACGATTACCAGCCCGGCAGCGTTGCCAACATTGTTTCCGCATAATAAAATTATAGCAACATTTCAGCCAAGGCCAAGTACGATTCTCCGTAGCACAGAAACATGACGAATTTGAGTTACCAGACGTCACCTGCCTTTTCTTTAACACCACCGTTAAAATAGAGTAATAATACCAAACACTGAGTTTCAACGTACCAAAACGAGCCTATCATTATGAGAGACCGTTGGCGGTGTAGTGGAGGGCTCCGAAAGTTTCGGCCACCTATAGAATTCCTTAACGTATACCTGCATCTAAGTATGCGGGCCTCTAACGTTATCGCCTCCACCGATAATGTGGCAGCCGCTGCCGGGATTCAATCCCGCAACCTTCGAGTCCGCCAGCGAGCACCTTACAAGAGTCGGAAGTCTGCTCTTGATCACTACAACTTGTTAAACAACCGCGCATCGGATTCGTGCAAGGTTGGATTCGCAAGGCATCCCCAAAAGCGCGCTCACGGGGGCCGAATTTTGTGCAAGCGCGACTTCCCGTCAATGGCTTTTGCAACCGCTTTGACCTGCGCAAGCAAGCCGGACCGAAACGTAGTGCTGTCGTGATTTAGAAGGAAACAGCCACCGTATTGATCACAGCGGCCACTAATGCTTTTTGCCGATCGGAAAAGGACAGAATGAGGACAGCTAGGAGATGGCGTGTTGTAATGAGGGTGGGGGAAATCGATAACGACTATAACAAAACGCACGAGCACGGAGACGGCTAAAATGCCGCCGTGTTGTTTGGCAGTAAGCTGTCGGCAAGCGTTGCCTTATACGTTGCTTTGATTGGGACGTGAAGTCGTGGAGTTTTTCACAATAGTATCTATAAAAAAATCTAGCTGGCGCCACCAAATTACAAGTTCAGTAAAAAAAAATAGACCTTGTGGGTCTATTATGCCTGTATGCATGTACGGAAAAAAAGAACTGTAAAAACATTGCATTTCAAAATAAGCCCTGTAAGTTGCCAGCCATATATACCCCACCACCGGCGACCGCCTTCTTGATACAGCGCTTATGACGTCATATGCTGGCAGGAGTGCAGCCGTCATCTTCTAAGTTTCAGTTGCTGCAAATCATGTAATTTTCAATGCCAAACTTGAGAAAGCTCTAATAGCTCCGTTATACGCACATCCAACAACGATGAAACGAAATCGTTGGCAGGTATTCAGACGCTCGCAAAGCGAGCAGCTAGTTACGTCAAAGCTCGCGAGTGCGCCAGCGGTGTCAGGCTCGGGCAGCTTGCGTGTTAATTAACGAAAATTTTCATTAGATATGATAATATCTTAGCAAAATGCGCTATTTGGCCAGCTTGTTTGTGAGCATCCAAGAATTAGGCCACAACACAGATAATGGGCAGAAATTCGGTGTGATGGCTCCTGTAAGGGCCGGTTCACGCTAGCGGTAAGCCTGCCCTGGCGGTGCGGTAGACCAGCGGCCGCTGCCGTCCACGGGAGATCTGTTCAAATTGCTCGGCAAACTTCGCCGGCGAGGCATTTCAGCCTCCGATAAACGTGGTCGCTCTTCTGAATGCAGTTGTCGACCCCCTCCAATCTATCAAGCGGCCACCGTGCGCCCTTGCAATCTTTGAACGGACGCTTGCATTCGCTTTGGACTCGTGTCCTTAAGCTTCGACAGCCCAGTGCTCCAGTCGGTTCAGCACCATTTTTTGAGAGCCAGGCTCAAATAATTGATGTTGTGGGCTTAAGCAAGCCTTTCGAAATTTTGGAAAGCATACATTACACGTTTGTTAGTTGTTGTTAATACTGAATAGCTGGCGCCACTTGTCCAAACGCCTGCTTTTAGAGACGTCATATTGAATGGCTGTGCGCTTTTTTGAATGCCGGACAGGCTGAAATGTTCTATTCACTGCTGGAAAATAGTCTGGGAACAACACGTACGACATAGCCTGAAAACCGCGGAGCAAGAAGCAAGCAGCTCGAAGTGTCCCGCGGCAGACGCAGACGACGCGGCTCGGCCATGTCGCTCCTCCATCGTTGATTGGCTATGTCGCCCTGCGACAAACAGCGCAAAAATTGGTGTCAGACCCATTCTTCGAACGGCAAAGAACGGCTGACGTGCGCGTAGGAAACAGCCGCGCACGGCTGTCTGAGAACGTCAAACGGTGAGGCATGCTTGCCGCTAGCGTGAAACTGCCCTAGGGGCGCCGTTGCCGCGATGGCAATGACGGCATACGTGTCGGCAACGCTCTTTGTTGGCTGCTGCGTAGCGAGGCTTCGGCTCAAAAGCGAAAAAAGCTGCTCTGAAACAACAGTTTTATAAACGGATCTTGTTCACGCGGATGATATACCCTTCAGCCGCGAATTATTTTGTACTAGCTGTCCGTAAATGTCTAAATTTCACACGGCATAATTCTGCACGAGAAGAGTACACTCACTTTAGCGGCATAAGCAGACGGCAGAAAAAAAAGCTTGAGAAATAATGGCAGAGTGAATGCTGGCATTGTCATCTGTCTATATATAGTTTAGCAGCCGTTCGTTAAGTTTCGAAAAAATCGTTCGTCGACGCAGATATTTTCAAGATCACCGTAACCTCGTTTTCTGTGCAATGATGCAAAATGAATAGCGTACTGCGTGGTCAGGACTTGTTCTTGGGCTAGTTGGTGCTTTTTGATAATTATGATGTAGCACGAAAAGACACAACGGACACGCAGAACCACGGGCGCTACTAACAACTTTAAAGCGCCCCACACGGAGTTCTAGCGTGATACAGTGGTTTCCGTCTCGCCTTGACTATGCGCTTCCTACCACCGCTATTTCTTCCTATTCACTTATTTCATCATGAAACACGTGCATTGACAGAACCAGACATCGAACCACTGTGTATTTCGCGCTTTTCGACTACACGTTACCAGCTGCACTTGAGCAGTCGCCAACGCAGAAAGCGAAGCGAGATCAGTTCATTGCGCACAACAGTCTTGCGAGACCACGCGCTTATAGGCATGCGATTGGATGGCAAAGAAGTGCAGCAGACGATTCACAACAGATATCTCTCGTACATCGGCCAATACAGAGCTTATTTCATTTGGCGTCACTTGATCAGACAGCTGGCGTCACGACCTGTGTCCCAAAGATAGAGAGAACAACGCGCCCGTTCATCGTATTTTCAGAGATTATCAGAAAAATTGATTACACACATTATATATATATATATGCTGCTCCAAACGAGCAGGCGTCATATTCTCTGTGTCATCAATTTTTCCTTAATCTTGCCAGTGTGACCTATGGTGTATGTTTCTACGCATCCGTTTCCTACCGCCACGTCATGATTACTGCGTGATCCTTCAGTAGCGAATCGACCATTGTGATGCAAAGAACGCGTTGAAGCGAGACGCGTCCTCGAGGTGCCCGGACTCTTCGTGAAAGATGCAAGCTAAGTCCGAATGTCACATATACAGGCATTCCCATACGTCCAACAGCTCGCAGTACCACTTTTACCTCTAGGTTCGTGTAACAAATTCGATGATGCGGATGACCTGCGCTTGAGGGAGTGAGCATCGCCATAAAGCTCGCGCACGGCAAGGCATCATCGAGAGATACGATTAACGGTCCTACGTATGAAAATATCGTTCTTTAATCGGGTGTAGTCAATCCTTATAACGTAAGGCATTCATCTAGTAAGCTACGTACTTAATGCAAATAAGCGGGAAAACCATTTGGAAAGCCTTAAGCAACGCTTTCAAGAGTTTATGTGATAGCAATATCCTGTCCCTAATGCATCAGCAATGAGTTCAAAATGGCTTGTGTCAGTGAAGCTTTCGCATACGGCTGCATTCTGTGTATTGGGTAGCATGCTTTGAACGACCGGCAATCGTGCGCGTGAAATGTTTCCGAGCTTGCACCAACTACGTGGTCATGCGCTAGCCACAACGCACGTGCCGCAACGGACGTGTATGTATACATGGCAGCGCTCTCGGACGCCCGCTTCGAAGTGGCGTAGTCGTTCAAAATATTCACGTTGTTTGCAGCAACTGACTGCTTAAAGTGGCTTCGCTTGCCTTCAGTTAGCTTTGACGACCGAGTATTACGGATAAGTTGGCGTAATTTTTTAGATAGCTTCGAACTTCGAACGCGTCTAGGCCTAACTGCAAGATCGATGCGAACAAATCGGCAACAAAATTTTTTTAGCGTTTGATGCGTCATTCATATTTATTCGCTTTTATTAGTAGTAAAATGAACTTGTAACAATGCTTCGCGCGGTGGCATAGACAAACATTCTCGTTTTCGTTTCCTTTTCACTGTTTCTAACTTATTAACCATCCTATAGGTGGCGCCACCATCCCAGCTGGGGGAACGTAAACGCTATTCCGCTAAACTATGAGACGCTGTCCACAACGAACGTTTGCTGCCCAGTAACGTCATTCCCTAACCTCCGCTATTACGCTAACCGTAAACTATAACTGTCTGTCTATTGCCTTTCCGGCAGGGGTCGTCTGCGCGCGCGCGTGAGTCATGGTTGCCGCGTTATCGCGGCAACGATCTGCGCGCGCCTTGTGCCCCCACAGCAGGCGGGAGCTTCTTCGGGCTGCGCTCTCAACACGAAAAAACGGTGGCAAAAGAGTACCTGGAGCGGCCGTGTTCTCTTACCGCGCGTTCACACTATAGAGAAACACGGCACCGATTTTGGTCTGCCGCCTGTCGTTGAGAGTGTTTTCGTCTTGCGGTCGTCATATTTAGACTAGAACGACACAAACGGTCCGCCGATGGTCTATGGAAGACTCTGTCCGCGCCTTGTCGTGCTCACAGTCTTTCGTTGGACAATTCTGTAGTCATATTGAGGGCACACGCAGCGACGCCGACTTAACTTGCACACCTGCACCTCATTTTCAGCCATGCTCCCTCCCCCCACCGCAATCCACGGCGTCGAGGGCAGGGGTGAAGATACAAAAAGGGGAAGCGGAGAAAAGAACTTCGTGGGGTGTGGGGTGCGCAAGATGGCTATTGAAACACTGTGGAAGCCTCGGAGGGGGCATTTTTATCTTCCCCAAGATCTCCCCCAAGACAAGGCCTGGCGACTTGTCAGCCGATGGTCTGCGCCTGCCTCGTGTCTTTGTCGAGGTCGTGTCAGTGTCGTGTCGCTCTGGTATAAACGCGCCTTTACACCAGAGTTTAGTTCCGTAAGATTGAATGCTAGTCTTACTTCGTAAAACATTTCAAATATCGCCTTCATTGCTTCGCCCTTTTGGCGAAACTGTGACTTTTTATAGCCAAGCTCCTGAGCGCCCGTCGTTGCGTTCAGCGGCGTCGACGCTGCCGTCGATGGCGTGACCGATGGACATGAAAAAAGGAGGATAAACCTAGCACCCAATGGAATCTGAACCCGGGCCCTCTGCGAGGCAGTCGAGTATTCTACCACTGAGTCACGTTGGTGCTTGATATGTAAGAACACCTCATATACAAGCGTCATGTTGAGAATGCAACCTCGTTAACCTCGATAGCGTGGTAGAAGAGTAAAATAACCAGTCAGCACAGAATGGCAGAACGAAGGCCAAAGAAGGTGACAACACGAGCACCGACTCTGAACTAAATTTTGTTAAAGGGGCCGTGACAAGGTCACCCACCAAATCATACTTTTCAGCGAGGACTAGAAGTAGAGGGTCAATTACAGTACGTGTATAAAAAATAGATTGCAATAGAGTGTTTCACTGCAACGTAAGCCATAGAAGTCGGCGGCTATAAACCTCACCTCTGCCGGGGACCATCATGTGACATGGCCTTTAGAACTGTAAGTCAATTGAAGTTTGTTTTCACCACTAACGCGGGAACATGTTATTTTGCACGTTTGTTTGTTTATTTGTAGACGCACGCATATTACAAGCCACGAGCTTTGGAATTTTGACGTCACTTGGATGACCCTTCTGCTGACGCGCAGCATCTCCGTTGAAACTGTCGGCCATTGTACTTATGAGCGCGGTTTTTTCTAAGGCCCCTATACCACCTTTGAAAATACGAAGCACGAGCGTGTTATTCTTTACCGGCGTTTCCAGTCTTTGCGGCCCAATTTCTCACGCCAACATAAAATGAGCTCTAGCTCGGCCGATAAGCGAGATATATTTGTTGTAAACGGTCGCCTACCCTGCTTTACCATGCAGTCGAAACGCTTACTCCGCCTTGTCTCGGAAGACTTGCTTGCTTGCCCCCTTTTATCCTGGCGTAATCTACCATGTGGGATCGGCCATGAAACTATCGGTGCCTTGCTATTTAAAAAAAATTTTATATAATTTCAAAATGTTAATCTATAGCTAGTTTTGACTATCATGCGCAATAAACTGATTTCACTTCGTTTTCTGCGTCCTCGACTGCGCAAGCGGAAATAGTAACGTGCAGTCGAAAAGCACCGATTCCTGACTGGCTCCACGCTAAGTGCCAACACTGTGCACGTGTTTTTCGGAGAAACAAGCGGTGAGGAGGTGATAGCACTTATATAGGAAATGTTAAGAAAGAAACTGCTGTCTCGCCTTTGAGCTCGACGTGGTTTATGGGCCCTTTAAGTCAGCGCTCATGCTGTCACATTTGATCTGCTGTGACGCGCTGTAAGCTGGTAAAAAGCAACCCCTAGTTTATTATTATTATTATTATTATTATTATTATTATTATTATTATTGCCCTTTCCAAAAACACGCAAATCGTCTTCGCCGTTCACACCACGAGTCCACCGGTCTTCTCGAAATCACAAGAAAAAAAAAAAAACACGAAGCGAAAGGAAACGCAGCAAGACGCGCGTAAGATAAGAAAAAAATGGGTGTCTAAGTTGTGTCGGTGGGCGTAATGTTCGTTTGACGTGCGCCAGGAGCTAGCATTCACCAAAGAAAGAAGTGCGGGAGAAACAAACGAAGCAGCTGCAGAATGGGGAGTGAATGCATGTTAAAGAAATAAAGGGGGAGGGGGGATCGACGTGAAAGGGATGCGCCAAAGCGAGTGGGGGACAGTGGCACGCGGAGGGCGGATCATCACGAGTCTTTCTTTGAGTGCAACCCCTCATTCCGATTGCCACACGCGCACTCCAACGGACAAGAAGACACTCGCGGTTTCGGTCGATCGGCGTGCCTCTTCGTCACACCCAACAAGCCCCGGACACAGCGGCAAGCTTGCCACTACGCCCAATCTCAGAGGCCATCATTTGGAACGTTCTAGTTTTTCTTTTCAAAATTTTGCGTCCGAGAGTTGGGAATGGTGAAGTGGGTGTGGGGTATGCGCAGTGGCGGCTTATACACCATTATGTACGGTACATAAATGATCGATAAAAGGGGTCGAGTTGAAAGGGAGGCGCCCGAGTGAGTGGGTAGTGCGTGCGAGGGTGGATCATCGTGCGTTGCTTTCTTTTCTCGAGTTTTTTTACCACAGAGTCAAGCTATGAGTGGTCAGTAAATGTCTTGTTCTTCTTCAGTGCAACGCATATTCTTAGGGTACACTGGTCGCCCGCTATGCCACACGCGCAATCCAACAGACGAGTAGTGGCCAGACAATCGTGGCTTCGGTCGATCGGCGCGCCTCGTCAACGCAGAGGCGCGTGCACCGCACATCGACCGACGACTCTGTTGTCCCTGTAACGGATCGATATAGTCTCTTATCGGTAGAACACGAAAGGAGATGCCCTTGGCTACGACGCAACCTAAACCCGTAACTTTCGCGTTGTCCCTCTCCGCGTGCACCACTCTTTCGGAAATGAGCCCATCCAGCCCGGCTAGCAGCCGAAAACGAGACTGAATATTATCGTAATCGAAGTTAGGCGTACACACAACCGAGTCAGCAGCAGCGGTCATATCGGGGAATTTCGGTCTGAGCTGAAATGACCGGCGGTCACGCAGCACGTACCTTCTTCAACGTGACCGGGATTTGTGTTTAGAATTCAGCGAGGCCATTTATGTAGTTTGATCTGTTGCTACATATTATTAATTACTGTTGTCGCTGTTGTTACTGGTAATTGTAGTAGTAATAGTACTTTAATTATCACGATGCGCCAAAATTACCGCAATAAAATTGAAGTAAAACAAAGCCAATCGGCTTTCTGGTTAGCTCAATCGGTAGAGCGACCAGTGTCGCAACTACTATAGGCTATCCAACCACGTTAGCAGAGCATAGCACATCGTTGCATAGTATAGTATAGCAAGCGAAGGATGCGAAAGGGAAGTGAGTGTAAAGAGGAGAACATAGAAGAACAAGTACAGATATAGATAGGCACTGCGCCGTGCTCCCGACCGGGTTGCAGAAATGAGGTGCCTCTTCTCATCTTCTAACCACTACCACCAGATATAGAGAAAAAAGAAAGAAAAATGCCAAAAGAAAAAAAGGGAAAAAATAGAGAGCGAGAGAGCATATACAGAGGAAAAGAGGAATGCTTGGAAAGAGAAATAAAGAGCAAGACGGGAAGACATAAAAAAATAAAAAAGCGGGTGAAGAAACTGACAGAGCGAAATAGCAAGAAACAGTCACAAGTAAATAAAACAGAAAGCATAGCCATGTATAGTATAGCACTGGGTAGGAAAGAGATGAGACGTGCAAATAAAATTAGCAGTGCAAGGCTTAGCTCGGCTATGCCAAGCGTGAGCTACGGACTGACGGACGGACGAGCGGATAAACTACGGATAGATGGACGGACGGACAGACGAGCACTGATGGACGGACGGAGCGAGCAATCTCACGCGAGTCAAGCCCCCTAGTGAGACGTCACTACAGGGGCTTCCAGCGCGCTAGCCATGTGACGTCACTGCTCCTCTCACTTGCGCAGAGCCACTCACCGTAAGGCACGTGATACTGCTCAACTTCGGCCAGCCAGTGTAGCTATCGCTACAAAAAATCTACGCATCTCTACGAAGTGTTCTGACGCATGTGTCGAGTATACCGTAATTACTGGAGTATTGCCCCATATAACATACATTGAGTGACACGAAGTGACATAGTCGATGACAAAGCTAGGTTTTAAGGTCCATAAGTCTACGTATAAGTCACCAACTAGTATAAAAGGTTAGCGCTTGTAGGTTTTCCATACTGTTCTCCCCCAATGATGACTGATAAGTCTTTCGTTAAACCTTTTTTTCTCGTATCCAAGCAACTAACCGTGAGGGCCAGAGGATACCATGGTCGGACGAGCCAGGACCCTAACGCGTCTCGCCTCTAAAACAGCACCAAGTAGACGCGCACAAGAATGCGCACGTGACCTGCACTGACCACCAATTGAAAAATCAAGCAGTTGGCAGCCAAATTTTATTGAACCAAGCATTTACCGTCGATTTTTTTTTTAATTTCAATAGGCCAAGCAGTTGGCAGTCACCGCTGGCCCTGACTGCATTCTCGTTAACGCCCAACGAAGAGTATGGGTTTGCTCTGGACCTGCTAGTGAAGCATACTTATTGAAATGAAGCGCAATAAACGGGACAACAAAAGGGAAAAAAAAATCACAGAACGAAGACAGCAGCGTTTCGTCCCCTGTGTCTCTTCCCTTGTTGTCCCGTTTATGGCGCTGCAAGTCACAAAGCTGCCAATGTCTACTTCACGCTACTTTTAAATGCAGGCTCTTGCCCTCTCAGCGCAGACCAAGGCGCACCACACAGAATAGGAGAGACAAGCACTGACGCTTACGAACAACTTTTATTGCGACAGCAATTACATATTGTATTTGTATACATATTGTATTTGTTTTCGTCTTACTGTACGTTACCCGCTGGCATTTTTCGTACATTTTTGTCAATCTCCGTTACGTTGTGTATTCAGTGTACTTCCCACTATCTGGATAGGCTGTACTGTACTTGCCGCAAATTGAGCTTGTGTTCTGTCTCGTAATCATGTTTAATTCCCCCCCCCCCCCCTGTAATGCCTTATGTGGCGCTGTGGGTATCAAATAAACAAAAATAAAATAAATAAAAATGGACGCTCTCAGCTGTCAGAAAGAAATGAAACCAAGAACAAAAAATTGGCCTCGTATCTGCATGTTACACTGCAAATGTCGTCGAAAGACGACAGTCTTGCGTCTGGAGAGGGCGAACAAAACGTTTATTTGATATTCTGTGCAAGAAAATTGGTGAACGGTATTCTGGAGGCGCTGCGTGAGGGTGCCTCGAGCATGCAGCGGAGGTGAACGAGCGCATCAAGCTGCGTCACACGCAAGACGAGCGATATCTCACAGTTATCTCGGAAAACGAAGCGCGCGCGCCCGTCTCGGAGGTGATAAGGTGTAGAACGCAAGGCTACGGGTAGGTGCCACCACCATGTCGTCTTAGCAAAGCGTTGGAAACACTTGCCTTTTCATGCAAGCGTTGCATGGTCAGCACAACGTGATAAATGCTACGGTCCTTAGAATCACTTATGTATGCCTTTTCTAGTAAGAGACACAGATACAGAATATGGACGTGTTGTTATGGTGCCTCAGATATGCGCAATAATTGCTTTTCAATGGACAATCGCATAAGTATGAACGCTGAATCTTACGTAAAATTGGTAGGCATTGCGGATGGGGTCGGCCGCTTGGAGTATCGTTTGGCCGCTTTGGTGCCGTTTAGGGTACACTCAAGGGCGGACAAAAAGACAAATGTACAGATAGCCAGACAGCCAGACAAAATATTTCCGTTGAAGGTCCCCAAGAAAGACTATCGTCTTTAATACTGCGGCGCGCGGAATCGAACTTGGGTCCTCTATATCATGAGTGTGAGGCGTTAACCATGCACCGCACCTCCGAGGAGCCCGTCCTTGCACACACAAACGGCAAGCTATTTATATCTACCACTTGCCGCTGCTCACGGACATCTCGGGGGGAATCGTTGTGTTTTCAGCATTACCAGAAAGATGGCGCAATGAGCGCGCGTCACCACATCGCGCGGCGGCGCGCGCTCTGATCACCCACGCGTACTTTGCCCCGCTTTAAGGAGGGGAGCGACGCTCCCTCGCGCACCCTTATCTTGCGGTGGGGAGGAGGAAAGGATCGTACGTCTTGGGTAGCCCGAGGCTTTACCTGGAACGATTCCGTAGTAGTTACCGGGCACACAAAGATCACTGCAATTATTGCAGTCTCCTTTTGCGAAAAGCGCGCGATTTTCACACACACCGAAGTAACAACTGAGACGATTATTCGCGTGCATCTGTACGATGCTGTGTATTGTGGTGGTTCTGCATTAAGCATGCAGTGTCATTTAGATAATGAGATGGTCGGAACCCAGATCTTCCCCCATGTTTCGCCGTGACGACTTGCCGCCTAGGCGACCAGAGAGAGATCTGGGGTCGAGGGTCCCGTTACCGAATCGCCTAAACGAGTGAGGAAGCCGGGGTACGTTATAGTAGCATGAGATTGTCCTGTATAGCCTTACGTATAGAAGCCACTTTGAGTTTTCAACATAGCCCCACAAGGAGTGAGGCGCGTTTAAGTCGCCGGCTACTGTGAGGGGTATGCCGGCATCGGTAGCCATCTCTACTGCTTTACCTATGAGGTCGTAGAAGCGCTCGTTTTGGCGAACTGCATACGTTGAGGATGAGCAATGCTCTGCGCATGTGCTTTCCCGGTGAGAGTTCTGTACAGACATATTCGGCATTAGAGCACCTATCTATGTATCCGTGATCAATGGCTGTGATGCCCTTTTTGACCAAAGTAACGACGCATCTGCCACCGTTCTTTACGCGTTCAAAGGACTTGTAACCACAAAACGTGGTGCCAGACGTGAGCGTCTCTTGTAACAAAATTGTGGTTTTTATGCACACAGTAAAAGGTATTGAGCTAACACTGCTTTCTTTTTTAATCCGTAGCAGTTCCACTGCCAGACACGAAAGTCGGTGTTAGATACCGCAGCCATGATTAGAATTAAGGTTTAGCAGAAGACTGAGCCCTCGCATCGCTCTGCGGGCACCGTATCTGCTTTTGTACAAGTTCCACCACAACGGTGGGGTTTGATTTTAACTGCGATAATTCTGTCAGGGGCGCCATATACTCCGGGAAATCCGTCCTACGTTCAAAATCTCTTCAGTGAGAGTAAAAACGATTCTGTGCCTTGATAATTGCAAAGTCTTTAGTGATTTTTTGAAGCGTCGAAGAAATCTTCAAGGAATCTTTGATTTGATTAAGACTTTCAGTTGCGTCGACCTCTGGAACATCACCTACAACTCGGCGCTTCCGACCATTATCACCATTTTGGTTCCCATCTGGTCTTGCTGCTGAAAAGGCGGTTTTATTCATTGCTAATTCCTTTCTGACCTTCGCTAACTCCACTAAGTATCGCGTTCTCATTCCTGACTTTCTTATGCTTCTCCGACTCCATAGCGGTGGTGATGCCCCCGATTACCTGGGTAGAAGGTCGAGCTTGTTCTCTGTAAGGCTCTTCACTCTTCTCTTTGGGGGCCCATTTCTCGGTGACGGGAAGCGCGGATCCACCTCCTATGGTGACGGGCTGCAGCCAGCCACCCGAAGACGGCCCAGGCGGCCAGCCCTAGAGCGTGGGGAATTCCCGCAGGTCCAAGTCGGAAGTGCGTTCCATTTCTTTTTCCTTTCCCCTCTGTCGAATGACAAAAGGTGTCTAGTACTTCTGTTTACAGGCTTTGCCTCCGGTAGAGTGGCCTTTGCCGCAGTGTTTGCACCCACCTTAGCACGAGTGTCCTTGCTTCGGGTCCTTGGTTCCACAGTTGTGGCAAACGTTGATCAGTGGAGTGGGGTAGACGTCCACCCGATGACCAAAGCGGGTCATTTGCTGCACACCTCGATCTGCTTCTGGTAGCAGTAGCACCGGACTATTGCCGGGCCAACTCTGATGTAGCTTGGCACATCTCCTTCATCAAAAAGAACGACGACAGAGCCGGTTTCCTTGATGCATTTGACTCCGGCCAATTGTGAAGTTTCCCTGGTGTACAACGAGCCTTGCGAGATCGGCGTCGCCGATGTCGCCTTTGACGTTGCGAATCACCCCTTGACATAGTAGACTTCGGTAGCGGCATACACCACGACTTCGTGCTCTTTTCCATTGACGCGAATGTTCCTGAGAGCCAGGATTTTGCGAGCGTTGTCTTCATTTTCGGTGCACACCACAACGATGTTTCGCACGACGTTGGGGCAGACTAAATCGGTGGAGGCTTGAATGGCGGCGATCCCGGCCGCCGTGAAGATGGCGGTGAAAATTCTATGCAAGACCTCTGCTTAAGTACGTACCAGAAAAACTCTGAAAGTTATTCTTAAATTTTTTTAGATTAACATGGCTAGTTGTACCTTGTAGCACACTAGGAATGATATATATTTTTTTCTAAAAGCCAGCCCCCCAACCAACTTTCTCAAAACATGAAGGATGACTCCGCAATACAAAAATACTACATTTCCAGAGGCTACAAGCTAATCTTTGTGACAGAAGTGCCCCCCCCCCCAAGATGGCGGTGAAAATGCCGTAGCAATGCTTTGCGTAAATCTGGACCATCTTGGGGTCTGACAATAATCTTCCGATGCGTAGAAGGTAGCTCTGGCATACGCGAGGCCGCGATCACTCTCTTCTTCAAGGCAGCCGCCCGGCGGCTGCTTTAGACGCCAATTTTCTGCTATCTTGGAAGCGTCCTGAAGCATTGGGTTGAGACAAGCCGCTCTCCGCCGCTCGCCCCTTCTCGGCCGATTTAGACTGAACCACTTGCCATTCAGCTCCTTCCATTGCTTCCATTCGATTTTCTTCGCCCCTTTCGACGGGGCTGCAGACGCTTGGCGTTGATTGAAGTTAAGGTCCCTAGACCGTAATTGAAGTGGCGTAGAAGCGCTCCCTGGTATTGCAAGCGTAGCCGTGCCGATGCCACTCGGAGCGGCCGGCATTCCTAGCTAGGTCAGACTAGGCTTCAGTGGCGCAAAGCTGAAAGTGCCGAAAAATGTCGAAAACTCACTCGGAGACGACACTCCACACTTCCTCGTGATCAGGGGGACAAAACGCACTCGATGAAACACAAATCCGGATGAAAGTTGACACATGAGAGATCACAGAGATGCAAAAGGCCGGAGCGACGCGGAGGCACGTCCGCACACCTCAGCGTTCCAGGAGCCAATCCTTCAGCAGATATCGAACCCAAGCATTCTGCGTGGCAATCAAGTGTTCTACCACGGAGCCACGCCAGGTCTGTGCACATTACACAACCTAAGTTTTCCATATTCTTCGCAGTGAACCGAGATATGTGTGCTGCTTGCAATGGGATAAAGTTTATGCAATCATAATTGACCCGTGCCTCTCACCCCCTTCTATAACTTAGTAAGGAAGGCCATGGCTACTGCGCGCTCCCCCGCTTTGGACCATCGACGCAAAATCTGCATATTCTGGATAGATGGTAGGAGCGTTCCTTTCTAAAGTGGCGACGACTTGTGCGCCACAGGCCTCGACAAGAAAAAAAAATAGTCTGTCCCTTCTCCTTCTATTTTTCTTGGGGCGGGGTAGGGGGGTGAATGCCTTGTCTGATTTGATTGCATCTTACTATAGAGAAAAAAAAGTGTTAGTTCACAACCCAGTTCTCTGCCCCTTGCTGTAGAATGTGCTTATTCTCTTAAATATTTATGTTGGTCCTTCCTCTCTGGTTTTGAGGCGCCAATGCTCTAATCATCTCTTATTTCTATCGAGGGGCATGTTCAGCTTTCCATTGTTGCCCGAACACCCAAACGTACACCTGGGTAGTTACCACACTAATCCAGAACACACTGGTTATGATGATGACCTATACGTGTGGCTTTCACCCACTCTGGGGCCCCGCCGCGGTGGTCTACACTCTTAGAAAAAAGGTGGTAGTACTTGCTAACTTTGGAGTAGGAATGCTTTGTCACATATGTTACAACCCTGGTAGTAAACGCAGTTACCACCCCTTGGTAGTAACTTTTAAAGTTTCAAGAAAAAAAGTAGTAACCAATGCTACCGTTATTTTTGGCATATTAATTCTTCACTGCTAATGTTGGCTAATCAATGCCTTACAACTAGACAAATTCGGGTAAGAAGCGGGGTGTGCCATGAATGCGAAGAATGCATAGACCAAACAAGTTCAATTCTTTTTTACGTATACATGTAGTAAGAAGTAAGCGTGGGGTATATATAGCCCCTACTTTGCAGGGACATGCCTGGCACAGGGAAGCACTTGCGTTTCAGAATGAATTATAACAAATTTTAACCTATAACACTATATTATACTACCTGTTTACATGTGTTTGGTGACGTAGCACAAGACTTTTAATCAGCCTTAATTATAACAAATTATATATTATATTTATTTATTATAAAATGGCCACAAAATGCATTATGTACAGTGGCCGGAACAATATACCGAACTAATTCGCAGTGCACTTGAATGCTTCACACGACTAATATATCAGCGTTTGAAAGGTAATTATTGTTTTGGGGCTTTGACGCGCTAAAGCAATAATAATATTAGGAGAAACGCCGCTGTGGATTAACTGTGACTGTCCTCGAGGCTAATTGTGACCGCCTAGTTATTTTGATCTGCCGGTCTTGTTAATATGTGCTGTTTCTACTAAGTTTCTTGTGATTGTCTATTACGATACGTGTAGCACTTGCTGATGATGATGATGATGATGAATCCACAGACATGGCTCGTACCCACTCAGGGGGATTGGCCAAGAATCGATGATTTAATTAGGTAAGTTTTTTTTAATATCGAAACCACCCACCAGAAAAAAAAGAATGAAACAAATAAAGAAACCCTAGTCAGAATGAATGGAGTGCAATAGTTGCTTGTCACTCGTGCAGATAAGACAACTATTCGTTACCTTGAATACGAATCAGGATAGTTAAACAATGCTCTTGTGTTCGTTGGAATTATTATTTTTTTGCATGATTAATAATCACGCAATTAAAAGCTTAATTCTTTTACTTTCAATCAGGTACTTGCAAACTGCGTAGAAAACGTTCTCGTGGCTGAAGCCCAGATCGTAAGCACCGAAGGAAAGTATGTTTTCTGTAGATAAGTTCAACCGCAGGCTAGCGAATGGGAGGGCTAAGAATGTTTTCCTAAGCAATTTGTATCGGCGACATGATAAAAAATAGTGCTCTATTGTTTCCAATTCTGAACAAAAGTTGCATAGTGGTGATATCGCCAGACCAGCCCTATGTGAATAGAAATTTAACGGGGGGACACGACATCGAAATCTGGTTATTATGGTTTCCAACTGTTTTGTAGGACACCAATGACTTTTCCATGGAAATCTTAAGTGAGTAAATTCTGGTGTTGACAATATTGCTTCCATAGCGTCTGCACTGAGCGCAAGCTTTCTGTATCTTGTCGCCGTTATAGTGGCCACTTCGGGAAGGACTGATAGTACTGGCCCTTCCAATGCTGCTCGTGCTAGAGAGTCGGCGATTTCATTTACTTCTAAGCCGCAATGACCGGGTACCCATACTAATTTCAGTAGCTGCAGCTGAGGAGGAACTAGCATAAGGAGCGTCTTTAAGGCCATCGATTTTGTTGACGCCGTAATCGACGTACATACTGACAGGGAATCCGTTATTATGATCGCATTAGCGGCATTCGAAGGTAGCTTTCGCAGCGCTAGAACTATTGCCAACAGCTCAGCTTCAAAAACTGGGGTGAAATCCGGTAATCTTAATGAAAAAGACCAGTCAAGCGAATGTGAGTATATACCTACACCTGTCTTTTCATCCAATACTGAAGCATCTGTGGCTATAATGTTATTCGTTTCCGCGTGTGCAAGATAATCCTGCAGTCGGCTATTTAATACCCTATAGGATTGTAATTTGGGCTTAGAGGGAAAAATGTCATCGAATTCAATCTTAAGAATTTGATTTGTATCCTGCGCAGCAATCACATCTCGAATTTTTACATTTAACCTATCTAGTTGTTTCTGAACAAAAGCAATTTGAGGTGTTCGAAAGCGTGGCCAATGGGCAAGAAAAAAGCTGTCTGGGTCATTTATAAAATCATACTCAGATCGTCTTGGCGCATAGCTATAAAATTTCAGAAACGTCTGAACCGTTAGGATACGAAAACGGCAAGGCAATGTAGGTAATCGTGCTTCCTGATACAAAACATTGTTTCTTGCAAACCTCGGTAGTCCTAGACACAATCTCAAGGCTTCTCGTTCCAGCATGACCAGAGGCTTTATTTTATAGGCAGGGCCACCTGAGAACAATACGCACCCGAATTCTAGGATTGGTCGCATATACATTTTATAGATCATCACCATTGTGCTTCTGCGTAGACCATATCGGCGGCTGCTCAGTCTACGAAGAATTCCTAAGGCGCGTTGTGCTTTAGATGCCATGCTTTCTATGTGAGGAGTCCAGTTTAGGTTGGCATTATAAGTTACTCCCAAATATTTAAGAGATTCCACCTGTGGAATGGGCTCTTGTTTATAACATATTGAAATTGAGATGGGATCGGATAACGGGAATATCAATACTGCACTCTTATTTACATTTAAGGTCATGCAGACTGCATCTAGCCATCTCTCCAGCATATTGACATATCTCTGTAGCGTTTGATATAAAGAATATATGTCACTATGTGCCGTGAAAAATGCAATATCGTCAGCATATACAAACACCTTCACGTCCTGGCAATGCGGTATAGTGCTCATTAGGATGTTAAATAGAACTGGCGATAATACAGCGCCTTGGGGGACACCACGTGTTTGTTTGCACTTTGACGATGCGCAACCATCCTTAAAGCAATAAAACTCCCTTCCTCTCAAAAATTCCCTCACCCACGCCAATATATATTTTGGGAGATTGTGGCTCTCTAATATGTCTAATAATACTGAATGTTCTACACTATCGTATGCCTTAGCTATATCCAATGTCACTAGTGCCGCATGTTGTCTTTTTTTGCGAGCAAGCTGAATGCGGCTTTCTAAATCTGCGTGTGCACACCAGATTGAACAATCTGTTCTGAAGCCAATTTGATTTGGATTTAATATCAAATTTTCCTCCATCCAGATTATAACTCTTTTATTGAGCACTCTTTCGATGAGCTTCACCATATTAGATGTAAGAGAAATGGGTCGAATGTTTTCTATGACATATCCGAATCCTTGTCTTTTTTGTATTGGCACTATTTTAGCTAATTTCCACTCATACGGAATCCAGGCATATTTTAACGAATAATTTACAGTGTTTAGTAGGTCACATGGTGATAATTTGAATAATATTTTTATCATAGCAGTTGTGATTCCGTCCGGACCAGGAGCTGACGAGGGCAAACCTTGTATCACTTGTGCTAACTCTTCCTCTGTAACTTCAGTAACTTCAATCGTTGACGCTGGTTTTTGTGGATCGTAAGGCTTAGTTGATGTAAATCTACACTCCAGGCCTTTAGCCATGGTTTCTAAGGATTTCTTTGTTTCTTCCAAGGACATAATCTCAAACTCTATATTATTTTGAGATGGCATCATTTTACGTGATCTCATGAACCTGAACAGCGCCTTTTTGTTACAAGCTTTTGAAAGGTGATCATAATGTTTTCTATCGTATTGTTCCTTAGCTAAAGAGACCGTGCGTTTGAAAATTGCAGCGTGATACTTGTAATCAGACCAGTTTTGAGGGCACTGGTTATACATAAGTTTTTTCCAAGCTGCCTTTCTTCGTCGGAAATCCCGGGCACAGTCCGAGTTCCACCACGGACTGTGGGTTGTGCTCTTTGCGGATTCCACAACGAATTCTGCATTTTTATATGTTCTTTTAATCAGTGCACTTAATCTCATGGCTTTTGTATCTTCTTGCTCTTCAGAATGAGTTGCCAAAGCAGATTCTAAATCTTTCCTAAATTTGGTGTAATTAATAAACACTCGAGTCTGAGAGCCTGAGATTATAACTTGGCAAGCAATCTCGAATAATATTGGGAAATGATCGCTGTTAGTTGCACAATCACACGCACTCCACGACAAACTAGTTAGTGATGAACTCACAAAGCTTAAATCTAAGGCTGAACGTGACCTATCACTAATGTAAGTGGGGGTTCTTGAATTCAGGCAACACAAGTTATTATCCGCTGTCCACTCCCACAATCTCTTACCGCATTGATCAGTTCGGAAACCCCAGCACGTATGATGAGAATTGAAATCGCCGATTATAATTTTATTTTGATAACTAGAAGTCACTGCAGCGTCTAAACATCGAGTATCTATTACACCTTTAGGAAAGTATGCATTCACCACCAAAAAAGGCATGCAGCCTGGTAAGGTTATTTCTAAGGCGAGAATTTCACTCTCGGGTGACATGAGCTTATACGCAATTTTTGCTTTGAGACTTATTCTATTATTAATAAAAAATGCCAAACCTCCACCTTTCGATGGACGTTCTAGACGGAAAGATCCGAATCTATTTAATTGAAAAGACTGATGCATTGAAAGCTAAGTTTCTTGCAGTGCAATAATATCTGGAGAAAAATTTCGATGCCAAATATATTAGATCAGTTGCTGCAGAGTGAATTGATCGGCAATTCCAATGAAGAATTTTAAGTGACCCTATTTTTGCTCTAAAATAGCCTCAGCGATGGCCTTGTTTAGAATATTTTCTTTAAGAAAATCAGCTTTAGACAGGTTGTTCTTCTGGTACTTTTTGGTTTTTGAATCGACAGGTGCGATGCCTTTTTTGTATAAAGGGGATCTCGAGCGCTTTAGCAATCGGGGATCCATCTCCATTTCGTCTGAGTCCTCCACTTTCTTGGTAAGCTCGCATTGAGATATGCTACCTTCTACTGAATCTGCAGCTACCATAGGTTGCTGTGGCGTATCGGAGCCATACTTCTTTGAAATTTTAGGGGAGTCACGAATGTGAAGGGCTTCCGTAGCCTGATGTGGCGTAGCAGAGTCATACTCCTTTGCAAACTCCGAGGAGTCACTAATGTTACGTGGTGCACTGTGGTTGTTTTCCGCTGTACCCAACATTTGAGCCATCTGGTTCGATAGAATCTGGGCCAAGGACTCACAAATATTCCCAGCGATGCGCTCCATTGCCTTCTCCACTGCCTTCTCAATCGCTTGCGCAATAGGGACAGAGAGAGCTTCCATTGTTGGCATATTACGAGCTGTAACACCGGCGTAGCCTTGTGTTCGTGCTTGTATTTCAATTGCTGCTTCCTTCCGTGAACACCGTCTTCGTTCTACTATCTCTAGAATTTGCAGTTCACGTACCTTTGCCGAACAACTAGAGGTATCGGCCGCATGAGCTTCGCTACATAGGCAACACTTTTCTTTATCACTCAGACAGTCGCTAGAATTGTGACCTTCCCCGCATACCTTACACCTGACCGCTGACCTACAACCTTTCATTGTGTGACCATAACGCCAGCACTTTATGCATTGGAGCGGACGAGGAGAGAGTGGCTCTACTCTGTAAATTAAAGGCCAAGCCTTAATTTCTGATGGTAGGACTGATCCCGCAAAGGTCACTATTACAGACTCAGTTGGTATTTTGTTGTTATCAACCACCCGTCCACACCGATAGACACTTGCTTATGGTTGTACTTCTTCGTTGTACTTCTTGTACTTCTTCTTTTCGACAATATCAGAATGACGTTTACATATCTCGATTGCGTGATTTAAATAAAATGTATTTTCTTGATCTATGAATACCTTCTGCGTCATTTTTACGTGTAATATGATTATACGTCGAGACGATTCCTCTTATAAATTATCAGAATCGCATTCACACACTATATTGGAATAGATAGTCAAAAGCCGAATAGCATAGAGGTAGTAACGGGGCAAGAAAGGTAGTAACGGCTGCAGTTACTACGTCTTTCATTTCAGTTACCAACTGTTTACTAACGTAGGTAGTAAACAGGTAGCAAAAGGGTAGTAATATTCGAAGAAAGGTAGTAACTACTGCAGTTACTACCTAATTTGTTTGCAGTTGCTCCCTTTTTACTAACTTTTTTTAAGAGTGTAGTGGCTAAGGTACTCAGCTGCTGACCCGCAGGTCGCGGGTTCGAATCCCGGCTACGGCGGCTGCATTTCCGATGGAGGCGGAAATGTTGTAGGCCCGTGTGCTCAGATTTGGGTGCACGTTAAAGAACCCCAGGTGGTCGAAACCTACGGAGCCCTACACTACGGCGTCTCTCATAATCATATGGTAGTTTTGGGACGTTAAACCCCACATATCAATCAATTACACCAGCTCTGGGAGATTGGGAAAGAAACAAATAATTTATAAATGTGATTGCATATCAATTGTATTATTAACGAATTATTAGATAGTTGAAGTAAGTTAGCTCCATCGTTTTATTATCTTTATCACAGCACGTGCATTGTTTATACCGAATCTTGCTTTATAACTGCGCGCTCTTGGGCGACCCGACCTCGCGACAAACAGCAAAGAGCTTCGAGTCATCATAAAATGCCTCCCTGCTTGTTGTCTCTTGACGCTATTTGTTGTCATACGGCTAGCACTGCCAACCGTATATTTACTAGTGAGCCTCCTAGTTTGTTTTTTCCATTGCGAGTACGGAACACCGCGGCGCTTCGAATTTACGCGCGTGGCAGCCCGAGTAACGGTATAATCGGCGCTCTCGCCAATCGCTGCCCGTTAAAGCAGTCACGTGACGCATCCACAACACCACCGCCGCCAAGCGGTCGCATCGCAACGGGAAACGGAGGCACAGCCAGCCGAGAGCGCACACGCGGGAAGGGCGGTCACGTGCCGACACTCGGCGCGCGACGGCGGTGTTCGGCATCGAGAATCGAACGACGTCGTCGCGATGGCGTGCGATGCGCGGGACGGCTCGCTTCGTTACCGCCAGAAAGGCACCAACGGCGTTCACCAGCCGCCCTGGAACGGAGTCCTCCAGGACGGCGTCAGCTACGTCACGACGCAAGCCAACGGACAGCGGCAACCGCTATCCAGGCACGAAAAGCGGCTGCTCGGCGAGACGTTCTACGCGCTCCTTCTGGCGTTCTACCTCGCGACGACGTTGCTGGTGCGTAGCCTACAGGTGTCCCTGCCTGACGCCGTTTCGTCGGACCCCGCCGACGAAGGACGCGTGTTTGTGGGTGCCAGGGCGAAGCAGAGGCTCGCCAAACTCGTCGCCATCGGCCAGCGCTCCGTCGGGAGCCTCGAGAACGAAGTGATCGCCGTGGACTACCTCATGCGCGAGTTAGAACAGCTCAGGGAACGGGCGCGGCCCGCACACCGGCTCGAGTTTGAGGTGCAGAAGCCGAACGGGTCCTTCTTTCTAGACTTCATCGACGGTTTCACCTCCAGCTACCGCGGAATACAAAACGTGATCGCCCGGCTCTCACCGAGGGAGCATCCGGCGGTCGATCAGAGGCATTCCTTGCTCGTCAACTGTCACTACGACACGGCTCCCGGCAGTCCAGGTAAGCATACGCTCAGTCACGCTTCGTTCCTAAACTCGATTCCGACGATCAGTCACGCTCCATCCTAAACTTGGACGGTTCCGACGAGCGCGCGCACCACTCCGTGTTCCTTGATTGGCTGTCCAAAAGAAAACATACAAGTCTCGAGTGCTTCGGCGAGGGCGGCGAGGAGCGCGCGGGTCAGACAACCACCCCGGCTTTTGTGTGCACATCAAATGTCAGAGGTACTTGAGAAGATTACACCGCCGCACCGTGGAATAGAACGACGACTCGGAGCCGCGCGACGTGGATCGCCTGTCGTTTCGACGGCGGGCGCGTCTGCTAGCGGCGACCACGCCCCCCCTCACTCATTTCGCGAACAGCTGCTTGCCCACACGCGGAACCCGTCTCCCAGTGCGATCGTTGTCTTCGCGTTGTCGGGCGGCTCCTCTGGCGAACGAAGGTCGCGTCTGCACACGGCCAGCGAGAGCTTGGTGGTAGCCAAATTACGCACGCGTCCTTCGTCGACGTCGTACCGCTCCGCAACTGACGTAGCCTTCCCGGGGCGCCTCTTCCGGGGCCGCCGTGGTTGTGCGACGCGCCGAGAATACTTTTGTTGCTTCCTGTCGCGGCACAGCTACGCGCGCGCTGCCCGGACATTTTCTGCGAGTGTGGAATACATCTGCTATTGTCAAACGATCGCGCGGCCGTGGAACAGCGATTGTTCTGCGCGAAGGCGACGGCGGCTTTTTACATTTACGGAACTGCGCTAAATTTCCTCAATATCAGTGCACCCTATCCCGGATAACAGACTACATCCCAGGGACATTCCAAGAATGTCCAAACATCCCACATCAAACAGGTTGGTTATAGGATGTCCTCTGGACATGCTCATTCCACTAAAACGGACCAAGAAATCAGAAGGGCTGGCTGATAATCTACTCGGACTGGAATGCATCTGTTACTGTCAATCGCGCGGCCGTAGAACTGCCATTCTTTTACGAGCAAGCGGCAGTGTGGCTTTGGTTTTTGCATTTACGGTACTGCGCTAAATTTCCACAATATATTATTTGTGCATAAAAATTGTGATCCCACACACAAAAGATGGGAATATGATACTGCATATCCATGCCTGAGTGTGCCTTGTGCTGCAGCGTACACAATATCATTAATCTAGGCTTGGTGATTGAACTTTACAGGCATACAGCACAGGAGGAATATGCACATTGAGCATCACAGCAGTATAAATTGGAAGTGACTTCTGGGCTAGACTTGTCCACACGTGATGACCATGTAAATACTTTTCGGGTTTGCTGTCCCTCACTGCATGTTCTGGGCATTCTCTCTGCCACAGAATCAATTACATGGTCAGGGTAGTCTGCAGCAACTTCCCTTGTTGTCTTAACGCTTCTGGCAGTTTACGAAGACATGGCCGTTTGAGCACATTGGTCAAGTTGAGGTTTACAACACCCTGTCTAACCAGTTTTGAGAGTGCCGAGTTGAACGGGAGAAAAGGTTTATTACTCGAAGATTGGTATAGCCAACAAATGTGATCGCTGCTAAAGAGGAAGAACACGTCAAGGATGCGAAGTCACACATGGTTTGAGCACATTGGTCAAGTTGAGGTTTACAACACCCTGTCTAACCAGTTTTGAGAGTGCCGAGTTGAATGGGAGAAAAGGTTTATCACTCGAAGATTGGTATAGCCAACAAATGTGATCCCTGCTAAAGAGGAAGAACACATCAAGGATACGAAGTCGCACATGGGAAGAGAGAGAAAGAATATAAGAAAGGTCATACAGCCTTTCTCGTAAGTCTCATACGGGAGTTTGCATGTAAGTTCTAGGGGGTTAAGGAGAGTTCTTAAGATAGCCAGGGCATTGTAGGCATTACTCTGAAATTTGAAAAAGTCGCAGAAAATGAAAATGACAATATTCTGACCTTTGAAAATGACAATGCCATGGCAGAAAAGTAACTGAAACACAATATAGCGAAGTTAGCAGCAAATGTTCAAGTACATTTGCGTGATGATATCTGAAAACTGTATTTTACTTTTAAAGCTGTTGCAACCTGAAGCTTTGCCCAAAGTCGCTATTATCAGATTTAGCAAGTATTGGCCTCGAAAAATAATGTAATGGCAATATAAAATAATATAACAGGAAATTTCAATATAACTGCAAATTTCAATATAATGCATCTTACCTTGAAAAGTTTTATAATTTGCAGGTTTAACCAAAGCATCTATTATGACTTGTAGGTATTGGCACAGAAAAATAATAAATCACAATGTAGCAAATTAACAGCACATTTCTATATAGTTCACATTAATTACAAGGGTGTTATGATATCCTGAAACTATTTTTCCTTTAAAAGTGTTGCAACTTGCAGCTTTACCCAAAGCATCTATTATCAGATGTAGTAGGCATTGGTGCATAAAGCAATTAATACTATGTAGTGAATTAAATTTTGATAGTTTACATTAATTACATTTTGTATGATGACATTTTATCTATCAGATGTAACTAGTACTGGGACAGGAAAATGATCTAACAGTATATAGAAAAGTTAACAGAAATTTTATTGCACCAGTACAGCAAGTAAGCAGTTTGTACTCATTCATTTATTTAATAGTGTCAGCCCTGTTATTACATAAGTGTAAAATACAGTGTCATAATAACAAGATTTTGATGTTCATACACAAATAAACTATTTATTTGGAAAGAAATGCACTACAAAGAAATATAATCATGTTCATACGGGTCACCAATACAAGATTCTCTGGGATACAGTTAATATGGTAACAAAAGAGAAAACACAAAACAGCAGTAATTAGAATATACAAAATCAGAACACATAGAAGAGAATCTGATAACTAAACAACATCATGTTATATGACATCATTATTTTGGCCAGCAATATGTGTAACATGATTTCTATGTTTTCAGGCAATGAGTCCCACTCTTAAATGGTTCTAGGCAAAAAAAAGAACTATTCTCAAAGCAATGATTCCAGGTAAATAGGGGTAGAATGAATATACTGTGATGATGTTGGGAAGTTTCATCATTTGAAAGTATTTATTGTGATCACTTTGCCGATTTAAAAATAACTTGATAGAAAAACTTTGTCTTTCATAACTTCTGAGCTCGAGTAAAGGTCTGCAAATGTGCAAAACTATGATGGCGACCAACACCGGCACCCAAAAAAGGAACCTCGAAGCAAGTCGTTGCACTCTTTATGCGAGTCCCAAATTGTTTTTCTGTATTTGATAGGATGCAGCTGCCAATAGAATACTGATAACCGGGAATATTTAGTGTTTGAAATGCACGTTTACGGTACACTGTTTTATTTATATTCAGTACCATTTGTCTGGTATTTATTTTATTTATTCATTTATTAAATAGGATAGGATGTGGTTGCCAACAAAATACTCACAATTGAGAAGAAGCTTTTTATGTGTTTGAAACATACATTTAGACTGTTTTTATATTTCTTTTTGTCAGGTATCACGCTAATGTGCGATATTTTTGCAGATTGGCATTAAGTTCAACTTGGTCTAGATAAGTTTGATTTCCTTGTATGCTATGCAATCATTTGCAGATATAGTCTCATGGACACTGTAAGACTGCAAGATAGGTCGTTTTGGAAGAGGCACCAAGACATGCTTTTGAGCAACTCCTGAAATAATAGTGTTCATGATAATAAGTTGTCTTGGGAGAGTTGGTACATCTAGCATGACAAGACATGCAACACATAACGAATCTAGCATGACAAGACATGCAACACATAAAACATAAGAACTGAAAAGTTCATGCTTCATTCTCCGTCCTACAAATGCACAAATTTAAGGCATTCAAGTATGTATAAGCAAAAGCACAGCACCTCAGAGGCATTTATGAAAACAGCAATTTCTTGAACATGAGGCATGGCCCTTTATTGTGATCTTTAAAAGAATCTAAGCCCACAATATCTGTCTGGCCACGAAAATCGGTTCTTTAAGTGTGCATTATTTATATTTAATGACTGAGGCATAGCATATCGATAACAGTGGCAGCACACGCACGAGTCAACAGTCGATTAACTTGCATAGACTCCCTGTGACCACAATTAGGGTCATTGCTTCGAGCTAGCGCAGTTAATTCTGAAGCAGATTTTTTTTTTTACCTTCAACTTGAATTTCTTGTGTGAAAGGCACTACTCAATGAGATGGTGCTTCACGTCGAGCATTTGTGATGCACGGTGGGTTTGAAAACGATGTTTCGCAGGAACTTCAACCTTTTTGCTTTTGCGGTGCGTAAATAAAATTTTTGATAGCTTATTCTTGTACTTATTTCGAGTAGCAATGCTCTCCAACGAAGTTGTAATCTATTTTTATCATAATTTGTGGTCTTGGTTGCAGAAAACAGCTGTGTAAACTAAACTTTATTTCAGTGTAACATGTAAAAATGAATAATTTTGCCTATTTTCAAATGTTCATTTTAAATAAATCTTCAAGAAGAATTATCAATTATTTGACCTGCAATTCCCTTTTTGGGTCTGAGGAAAATGAAGTTAAAATTTAACCTTCTTTCACGCAGACCCAGACGCATGCCAGATTGATATGCTCGCTTATATTACATTTTCGTACCTTCTTTCCTATACGCCATTGCGCACTTCTTCAGTTGTTCGTGGGCATCTCTGGTGTATTGACTTCTTTCTTGGGTCCATGTTTGCCTGCCCTGTCTTTTAGAATGAATGCTTACCAAATAGTTCACATCTCTTATTCCAAGTGCTATTTCTATTAAATGTTAAATGACTAATAGAAATTGCAGGTATAAGCCAGTAGTTTTTAGTATCAGACTTACAGCCAGAATTGCTCATGGGTGTGATCTGCACGCAGTTTCATTCAGACAGGAAGTGTCCAGTACTAAGAGATGTTCGAAAGAGGAGGCACAAAACTTCGCAACCTGACTGGCATACCTGTACAAAAATTCATTGAGGACTTGGTTAGGGCCAGGACTTTCCTTGGTAATGAAAATATGAATTTAGGGCGCTGTCTTCGCCATTTCGAAATAGTGCTGGCTTCTCAGCAAAAGCAATTGCCACGCCAATGCCACAGGTGGAAACATAAACACAAAAGAAACTAAACGCCTCTGTTTTTCAGGGCATTCAGTAACCATGTTCACTTCACACGTGAATCAATATAGATAGCACTGGAAATTTGCAGGAGTTTCGTTGCAGAACTTGGGAGAGACTTTTGAACAAAATGTCGCTTAACATCCCTGTCTGAAAAAAAAAAAATGCTTTTCCCATATCTCATATTATTTATATTTGATTGATTTAAGGTTTATAGAAGTATATCAATACTCATCTCCAGAAACACAAATCCTAAAGTAAAGACCAGTCCAATCTCTGTAGCTTACACTAACAAGGCATTATTACAGCAATTACAATAGGCGAGAAAATAATGTGAATACTTTTTAACAAAGCCACAAAAGTTTATTCCTAGTGAAGCGGCGGGCTGCAAGCGAAAGGTCTGTGGACCGCATGTTGGAGACCCCTGCTTTAAGCCGTTCACTCTGATGCACATAATTTTTGCCACATCCCAATAGAAGCTTGTGGATGGACTACTGCATCAGCGCCATCAGGAAGGTATTTTAATGCTTCTTATGCTCGCTTGCTTCTTCAATAATTGATGCAGCACAAAACACATGAAACGTGAAGAAAAAAAAAAAGAGATCAAGCACTGTCTCGTGACTCACATAACAGGACAAGCGCCGTCTCGCAACTGAAAAGTTTATTTTTGAAAAAAAAAAGAACATACAGGTAAACAAAGCATGGCAGGCATGCACATAAAGAAGAAAGTCAAGCATATCTTTTCATCATAAATATTTCAACTGTGCGACAGCGCTTGTTCTGTGCACTGCGTTTTTTATGTCTTTGTGTTTACGTGCTGCATCAATCATGAAAGTATTCCAGGTAGCCCAACTTTCCGTTTTCTCTGATGATCCAGGCCTGGCTATCTGCACAAACACAGTATTGTGTGGGCCAAAAACACTACTTTTGCTGGGGTACATAATAACGCAAACTCCCAGAAAGACAGATTTTAGAAAAGAAGTAAAAGAAAGCAGAAAGGTCGGGCAGTAAACTTCAGCTGTTTATTTGAAAGAACTAGCCATCAGATAACAACTCTACGCGCATGGGTAATCACTAGTCACAAAATGGGTAATCACTAGTCACACTCGCGTGTCAAGAAGCTGCAACTCATTTTGGTAAACTGAAATAGATGTAAAACAAATGCAACCTGTGCCTCTCTTCTTAATGTGAAACACCTCAAATAACTCTTGCGCTAAGTGTCATTGCTTTTGCCTATTATCTTGATCTTGCGAAGCCAAAGCTCACATCTGCAGACTATACAATGCACAGGTAAGTGAGATTTTTTTTTTTTTGAACGTAATTCATGCTCTCAAGCTTGGTTGTTGAAGCAACGTCCTGTCTGGCCCACATACATCTTCGCACACGACAGCGGTATTCCATATACAACACCTGTCACAACACAATACCTTTACAATCACATTTTGTCCTATCTTTTTTAATCAGTACAATAGCATATGCATATGCAGAATTGACGACAGTGGTGAAGAGCTAGTTTTGCTGAAATTCCAGCATCAGCGTCTGTGTTGTTCGAGGAGAAAAACATTATCATCTTGTTTGTGAAAAAAAAAATGAAGAAACATGCAAGTAAAATCATTCAAATTTGTTCTTTGAAGTGAGAATTAAACCCAAGCCGTCTACATGGCAATGTGATGTAGGCCAAATGCTTTTTGGTACTTATCACTAATAAACAACTGTTAAAGTACAACACAAAATGAGTACTTCAACATAAGCAACATTGCATAACACAACAAAAGCAATGGTTTAATGAATTCTGTTCTGGAGGGAACGTGATGGGATGAGATTGGGAGGCAAAGATCCCAATAAATGAAGATTGATGCTGTTGCTCTTCACTGTAAAATATCTCCTTCCATTGCAAGTTACAATGCACTGTTTGCAGATGCATCAAATTCACATGGCGTAATTCCAAGGTGCTAGGTAATAATTACAAGAAAGAAAATGAAGGAATATGGTGTGTAAGTAATTAATGCTAATTAATGTGCAACTAGTTATCTAATTATTTTAATTATTCAGCTTTAATACTTGCACAAAAAAGATTGATTATTAGGCCCAAAATACACGCAGTTTTTTTTTTTTTTGGTACTCATTTCGAACATGTATTCATTTCATTTTTATGCCTGATAGTGTTTTGTTATCTTATTACGAGCTGGAAACAGACCAATAATCCCTCGCATACTACCTGAATGCATCAAGTCTGCCAGAACGAGACCTTTGCTATGCATGAAGGAAAGACCGAAAATTCAAGGGCTCATTTTTCTGAGGGCTATTTTTTCAAACACGTTATTCGAAAGTCGCAATGCAAGCTATGTTTTCATCCACTTTTTTTTCCATAGATTGAAATTGCATTGTTGTCTATTACTTCTCATTAATATTGAGTCTACAAAATGAAAACGAGCCCTTAAATTTATACGACTTTCCTTCAGTGAAAAATGAAGTAGCAGATAACTAAACAGAAAGCGAAAAAAGTCGCAAAGCATAACAGTAAGTATTACGTAGTAATAATATAATACGATCACAATGCAATACATGAATGAATGAAAAGTATATTACAGCCACAATACAATTTCATAAATTATACATTATGTATTCAAAGCACGTGCATGCGACAGTGCTATGAAAAGGCAAAACATAATCGAATTAACCCATTTGCGACCGATGACAATTAAGTGCAGACATCATGAGATTTTCTAACGGTAGGACCAATGACGACTAGACTCATCATCAAAAATGCGAGCTATATCTGCTGTACTTGTGTTTTTCTGCATCCTCCATGTTTTTCCTGCATCCTCCTCCTGCGTCTTGCATTTCATTGCATTGCTGCCTCTGACAACGTGCATTCTCTGTCTTTTAACACAGTTTGGAAAATAAAATAAAGCTATTTCACGATGTAATGGTATTGATTTATTCAGACAAAGAAACTCTACAAAATGAGGGGAAAAAATTTTAATCATTTTTTCAAGTATTCCTTTTTTTTTGCCAATCGTGAAAGGAGGGAGGGGGCCATGACACGGTCACCGAACAATTTGTGGTTTTCAGCGAAAACTAGAATCAAATTGTCTATTATGCATTTCGGAACATTTCAGTGTGCAACGGGCCCTTGAAGTTTGCTGCTGCAAATCCCACCCAGAACTGGCAACCACCACTGTATAGTGGCTGCTAGCCACTGTAGTCATTGCTATCATGCCTGTGGGGTCATGTGCAGCAAGGAGTGGTGTCATCATCACAGTTACTACCACAATTTTCTGTCACAGTTTGAGTCACAGTTTGAAAATCATTCAAATTCAGGGCCAAGCAGAAAAATGCTCAAATTTCTCTATTTAATGTGCTGCTGACCACAGAAAAATATTGTTTGCCAAATGCATATGTCTGCACAGCCAGCTGCTCGTTACATCACTGCTCACGAGTGCACCACTGTGTCAAAAATCTCGGGCCATTCACGTATTTATGAAGATATATTGAGTTAAAAATTGAGAGCTCGACAAAACGCAGCCAAAAGAATCACCAGTTTTTGAGAATGCTCGAGGATTAACTCACACAACTAGGATTATGATTGAAAATTGGGTGTCAAGTCCCCTTTACAAACTACCCATTTTTTTTTTTCTCTGGTAGACCATAGTTTAGTACCATGCATGTGCAGGTGCGTTCAATAAGTCATTTTGAACCACCTGTTCACTGCCGATGGCAGGGCCATCGGAGCGAACCTTTTTTCCTGGGTGTGGTTCGGCGAAGCATGAATAATGAGCCTGACCTTATGCAGGGACATGCCCGGATGAATAGCCACAGTCCGCTCCTATGGTTACATTTTTTGCCTTGTTTAAGAGATGCAGTGCTATCACGGTGTGTGCGTGGTGTGTGACACACACAAAATGACAGAAGTGAGTACTTCCTGTGTGTGTATGTGTATATATATATATATATATATACACACACACACGCTCCTATGGCATGTTATGTAGTATACACCAATTGTCTATATGGCACATTTTTGCCAATATACAGTAAGACCTCGTTAATTCGAAGGACTATGAGAAATCTTCAAATCAAGCGAGTTTTCAAATTAATGGAGCTTGGAATTATTAAAAATAACTACAGGATGGGTCGTTTGCTATGCCAGCTAGTTTGCTTCTTCAAGGGTCATGTTTTTTAGCAATACCAGGTCATAATTTCACCATCGCAAACAAGGGGGAACGTTGGACCTCGCTGCTGCCAGGGAGAAAAAAAAAACTTCACGATTTAACTGAAATGCGCTCCTACGAAAAAAAAGACATTCTCACTAAAAAAGAGCAGTGACATGCATGCAGTATGTCGTTTGCCCCTCGCTGCGTCAGCACGTCGTGACTCGACCATTCGGCCATTCTTCTAGCAAAATAAAGAATTTAATAATAGATAGTGTGACAAAATTCGCAATGTGTTTTTGCTGGAAAACGTGATCATTGCAGCTTTGAAGCAAGTTTTGGAAGTCTGTGTTCCGCCAGCAGTGCAAGTGCGAAAATTGATGGAGTAAACGGCACTCGGAAGTTCGCATGCATCGCAAATTCCACCAGACTGTTCTGTATTATGATTTTTTTTTATTCCCAGAAAGAATGCGTAAATTATGGCGCGGTGACATTTCGAGAAGCATGCCACGTGCTGCTCGTGTGTCCTCACTGTGTTGTGAAGCACGTCTTGTTTTCTGCAGGCGCACATTTCAATTGATCATGAAACCGCTTTTTTTTTAGGATTTTATTTTTCAAGCTGGAATTATCAACCTTGGCGTGCTTCAGTTGCCACTCATTAACATTGCTGCAGTACATTGCTTAGTGGCTTTTTAGGGCTGTTGTTCTCGCGGTTTTGCGGCGTAATCATATCAGGAATCCGCACACTGCATCCATAGTTTTTGAATTAACCGGACTTGTGCTAATCGCTGTTCAAATTATCCGCTCACACTTACATTGCAAAATACGGTACCGCTGAAACACTTTGAACTAAGCGGGATTTTTAAATCTAAGTTTGATTCAATGAAGTTTTACTGTAGTATAAACTAGGTGTTGGGAAAGGGCGAGATATATCGAGCTTTAGATGAATTCAACCTCCTGCATGGTAAAGTTGTCTTCACTGAACTTTAGCGTGCAGTGTGGTGTTGCATATGATCACTTTCTCAAAAACACTAACAAGTTCATATTTGGCTGAGTTCATTCGGAACAAAAATTATACTTTCCATATAGCTTGTAGGCAGCAGAAAAGCAAAAGACTCCTTGAACGTGGTTGTGCCTACAGCAAAGTAACCATATGGAAGAACAGTACACTGCAGAATTAAGTTAAATGAAGACAAATGTATTATGCAAGACATTCGATTTACGCTAAGCCCAATATATTCTGCTCTTTGTTAGCTCCTAGTTGGCACAAATAGAAAATACAAGTGGTGTTATACACAATTGTGTGCATAGCATCTCTAAGGGTTAAAGAATTTATGATTCTGAGAAGTGAACAGTAAATGCCAGACATTTCGATTTTCTGATAAAGGTATTTCACAGCACAATCATTCAATAACTGGAGACATTGTGTAGCTGTCACACCATAGGGCAGCTGGAAATGAAGCGTAATACATCACAGAAATGTGAAGAGCATAACGCAGCTGTCTATTCATTGGCCAGGGGTGGACACTTGGCAGTCACACCATAGGGCAGCTGGAAATGAGGCGTAATACATCACAGAAATGTGAAGAGCATAACGCAGCTGTCTATTCATTGGCCAGGGGTGGACACTTGGCAGATCGCTGCCGCAGGTGTTTATGCGTGCCTCACTTTAAGCATACCCATATCTTGTCAGCAAGCCCTTTAGGCCTATGAGGCATAAAGCATCAGTTTAGAAGCTCATTAATGCGTGAATGCACTTTCACTGGTTTCGCGGGCCAAAGAAACGAAGTATCTTGGGTGAAATTGTAGGTATCTGAGTCAGTAGTGCCGTCGGCACCTTTTTGTGGGGTTTGTGTGCATGCTTCTATATTTTAATCATTTTATGTCAGTAACTCTCAGTTGATGTCTAGCGCCTGTCCTGTTTACGTCTCTGTTTGTGCCTTTTTTGTTGCACTGCTAAGATGCACAAGTTGTTCACAAAAGGCTTCAGCATTTGTTGGCCTATTAGACAGGGTTATTCTCTTACATCTATTTGATGCCATCCCACCACTAACTCATTCAGGTGCCAGTGATGATTCCATTGGCTGTGCCATTATGCTGGAGATCCTTCACGTCCTTTCGAGGAGGAAAGAACCGCTGCCCCATCCCGTCATTTTCCTGTTTAATGGAGCGGAAGAAAACATCCTGCAGGTTCGTGCATCCATTTTTCCTCTTAGGCTTTTTTTTTTTTTTTCTAGTGTCTGCAAAGACAATTGGAGCTGTCATTCTGCCAGTATCTTCAGAGTGCACACAATGATCTGTCAGCAGAGACAATTCATCTGTCTCCTTGTCAGTGATGGTAGGTCACTTGTAAATGTTGCTGTGTCCCACTTCTCCGAGCTAGCTCACTGCCTGCCATGCCATTGATGGCACATTGCCAGCTATTGATGGCACATTGGCCATATAAACACACTCTTTTGAAACTTCCTGTATGTCTTACCAACAAAGCAAACATGCAACAATAATACATAAGCCATATTTTTACATTTAGAAAATTAAGCTGCAGAATGAACAAAAATGCTACTTATATCAAATTTGTCACATTATTTTAGCAATGTTTTTGCTTCATTTGCTCTTAGAGTAATTTCATTGTTTATGTAGGCACAAACAGCAAATGTAAATATATTAGTTCTGAAAAAAAAATGTGGATTTTATAGGAAAAGCTAAACATATTACAATTTTTCAATAATATGAAAAGTAAATGAAATTAAAGCAAAAATGAACAAACTATCAGTCATGAAACAGTGGGGCCTTGATTTTAAAGAAAAAAACTGTTTTGTAGTAATTGCTCAGACCAGTAATAATATACTAATTATTTAGCGTCACTTAGTTTTACTTTGGTGCCCAAAGTTTATACCACCTTCTAGGCAGCACAAAATATTTTTCCAAAATATAACACCTTAATAATTACTTTTTCCACTTACATACACACCCACACGATTTGTCAGAGCATGATCGGAAGTGGTTGAAAATTTACTGGATAACTTTTGATATGGAATAACACACACACATATAATACTAAGTGGCTTCATTGACATTATCATTGTATAGAGAAACATACCCAAAAAGGTGTCTGTGGGAAGTTGAAGTTGACTGTAGCTTACGACTGGCAGTGTTATTGTCATGTAGCAGTATATATATACACATGCACTTTACTGACATGAGGTCCAACATACTATTATAGCTATTAATGTAAAGCTGTAAAGAGTGTATAAAAGCCTCAAGTCTTGTGTTAAAAATAACAGTAGTCACAATGTCGATCCCGATACAGTTAATCTTGTCACTCTCAATTTCTCGTAGATAGACTTTTTGTGATGTGGATTTTCTAAAACATTTACCTTTTTCTATATGCTTTTTGTTCAGCAATCTCCAGCTGTAATTCCTTATTTGCTTTTGGCGACAGTAGCTGTTATATGTTTTTCTGTTCCCGACATGAACCACTGCTTCACTGAAGCTTAATAGTAATAAGTTTTCTTAGGGTGCAGAGAAAGTTTTGAATTTTGCTCAGCTGAGGCAGTTCTTCATTCTTGCCTCTCTCTCTTTTGCATCAGGGCTCACATGGTTTCATAACGCAACATAAGTGGTCAAAGGAGGTGGCCGCTTTTGTGAACCTGGAGGCCTGTGGTGCAGGGGGCAAGGAATTGCTCTTCCAAGCAAGTAAGATGCTGTTGCATGACTCCCCTTAGCAATTAATGAAAGGAGATATTAAGGGCCTGTTTTTCTTTGCTAGAAACAATTTTAGAACAGACAAGAAAAACCAAGGACGGTATAGGGGATCTTATTTGTAGTATAATTGTTATGTCCATACCTTCGAATAACACACGTCCAAAGCGCTACCAACTGAGTAGCAGCGATGGTAATCTCCCTGTCCAATTTAAATGGTTTTTATATGTGCTCCTGTGATGTGTTGGTCAGTGCCGCTAGGATGACAGGTTTCTTTAATTTGTAGCCTATGGTAATAAAATTTTTGCTGTTAACATACGTTTTTATACCCATTTCAAATATGTATTCAGTCTTCTGATAAGTTGCATAGTTATCGTTTTGTGCTGTGGCAGTGTGTAAAATATAGCTAATATTACACAGATTTTCTGCCACTAAACATTTATAATTATGAGTCATTTTGGCTCGTATTGCCCCACATTAACTGTAGAATACAAGCAACTATCAAAGTGTGTATAATATATTTAAATGAACAAGAAAAAATATAATGTGAGAAGTGTTCAAACTTTCAGCCGATGTTGGTTGCTTATTTGAAATTATAGATAATTATAAAAATTACATGCTTTAAAGGAGGTAATTGCGCTCTTGATCTAGCCAACATAAGTACCAAAAACATGCTGTCTATATCTGGAAGTTGCTGAAAACGGCATTTTGTGAAAACCATATTTTAAATGTAAAAATGAAAGCTGATGTGTACGGCAATAACATGCTTTTTAAAATGAGTTCTTCCATCATGAGAGTTTGGAAATCATGGTTATTTTGAGCATGTGGCTTGGTGAACTCCTCATGCGAAATGCAGTGGCAAATTGCCTCGTTGAAGGCGATTTCCGCTCATTTCAAGTATAACTACAACCTGCACCTTTGTTGTTCTAAAGTAGAAACACTAGACATGTGGAAGCAAATAAAAACAACAAATATGCCATTTTAAAACATCTCACCTTTTAAAATTTGCCAGGCCTGCGTGCAATGCACAGCACAGTAAAAGTTAAAAGAGCGGCTTTCGTAGAGCCTTTTTTAACACTGTTGGGGCAACTGCTACAGGTACACTTGCACAGCATGCTCCACACCATAAATCCTAATACTTTTGTGAAGTAGGAAAGCAACCACTAGCCAATTATTTATTCTTCAGAGAAGCGTGGTATTCGCTACCATAGGTCGGCAAGCAAAAGAGGAGCTTACTAGGACTCACTCAAGTAATTAAGATATTTTGCACTTTGGAATCATTCAGACTCAGACTCGCCAAATTTTTCCTCAGCAGCATTCACTCAGACTAACACCCACAGAAAGTTTCTTCAACTGAACACAATGTTTCCAAAATATTACTCGCCCAGACTCAAACTCGCGGCTTATACGAGTCTGGGTGAGTCGACTCATGAGTGAGTTTGCGGACCTATGCATATACACACCTGTGAGGCATTACGTCAACTTTGTTGATTCTGTGGCTGATGACGATGAAAAATTAGGGCTGAGCCTTTTGTGATAAGATGGAAGCATTCGACGACCCACTCATTACGCAGTTCGCGATTCGCTCTACCAACTGAGCTACAGGCAATATAGCTCTGTTGGTCGAGCATCGGACACATTTATGTGAAGGTTGGCTCTTGCCAGCAGCAAGTTATCTTTTTTTTCCCCTTTTCTTTCTTTTTTCTTTTCTTTCTTTTTCTGTTTAGATTACCTTAACTACTATTATTACTAGTTATTATTACTAGTATTATTACTAGTTATTAGTTATGTTGCGCAAATTTATTATTGAACTTGGCATCATTATTATGCCTTCAATAATGTTCAATTTTCACATAAAAAGAATAAAACCATAGGCTTTAAATGTGTGCAGTTCTTGGTTGCATTTATTTTGAAAGAACAAGAGCGATACTTTCGACGTCTGTTCTAGAATGCTGTGCATCGAACAGCTTGTTGAGCATTGTACTGCATTCACCAAAGTAATCGATGATGGTTATACGCAGCATACCGAGATTCAGTCGAGACATGTCGATTATGCAGAAGGTTTGATTTATTTAATGAACCATGTACCCTACTCTCTTCTGAACTCTTGTTGAAACAGCTAGCATAAAAAAGTTGCATACACAAACGTAGCCACTGCCACTAAGGAGGATATTCGAACCTTTTGTCTTTGTATTAGGTCCCAGTGACCCATGGTTGGTGAAGGCGTATGTGGATGGTGCTACGAGACCATTTGGATCCATCGTTGCGGAAGAAGTTTTTCAAAGTGGCCTTATTCCGTCTGACACAGATTTTCGTATCTTCAGAGATTTTGGAGGCATACCAGGCAAGGCGTTCTTTTGTGCTTCTGTTAATTGCTTTTCTAGTAAAAACTTCACCAGCGATTACCATACTGCCTAAGCAAACTCTGAACGCAGCTTCGTGTTGGGGCAAGGTCAACTGTGCTTGGAGTTTTTGCAAGGTGTCAACTATGCCATAAATGTGCTAGGGCCACTTTTGTTTTTAATTTATGGTAATGATTTAGCTTCTCTTATTCCTGAAAATGTGTCTGTGTGTTTGTTCACGGATGATTGCGTCATTTTTAAGCAAATTTCCTCACCGTGTGATCATGTGGCTTTACAAGATGCACTTATCGCTATCGATAACTGGTGTCAGAACGGGGGCATGCAGTTAAACACTAACAAAACTGTGCTTCTGCGCATCACCAGGAAGCTAAGCCCTAGTCAATTCCACTATACTCTAAGAGGCACTAACATAAATAATGTAGACAAATATAAGTACTTGGGCGTCACACTCTCAAGCAAATTAACTTGGTCGACCCACATAACTGACATTACCACTTCTGCATTACGTAAGCTATGGTTTCTGAAAAGAAAACTAGCATCTGCACCCTCGCGTACTAAAATTCTAGCCTATAATGCCTGTGTTCATTCTAAGCTTGAGTATGCTTCTATTATCTGGGATCCGCATACCAAGAAAGATATTATGAATCTGGAACGTATTAACAGAAAGGCTGTAAGGTTTATTTTTGGCAAATCCCGTAGGTTTGATTCCCCGACCACCTTAATGCAATTAAACGACATTTCTACTTTAGAAGCTCGGAGAAAGTTCAGTCGTCTTTCCTTTCTTTACATTTGTTTGTGTGGTATTGTCAAAATTGATCTCCCTGACTGTGGTAAACCGCTCTCAGTACGACGTACTCGTCATGGTCATGAACATGCTCTAACCCCAATTTTTGCACGATCAAATGCTTTTAAATATAGTTTTTTTACTAGAACTGTCGATGACTGGAATTGTTTGCCGTGTGACATCTTTCATTCTTATAAGTTTCTTGGTGACCTTAATAAGTTTCTTGGTGACCTTCTTTCTTAACCTTTTGTTTCTTTTGTATTGTTGTCTGTTGTTTTCTACAATTACGTTTTGATGTATCCACTCCTGCTTGGGCCAGCACATTGGCCTGCAGTATTGTGAAATAAATAAATAATAAATAAATAAATAAATCATAATTTTTGTGAAGTAGGACAGCACCCATTACATCATTATTCGTCTTTCTGCGGGTTAGCGATGTACCCGTGGCACATCTGTAGGGTATTTATGGCTGAGCACTTTGCAGTGGGTGGGAAGCATTAATCCACACACTGATCGCAGAATTAGTAACGTGTGCGGACTGGTTGTCATTTTACTCTTCTGCCACACTATACTTGATAGATTAACACAATTGCTTGCCCGACCTGACACCTGTTTATAGTCTTCTTGGCAGTGAGTTTGAATCCCCAGCATGGCTCAGTGGTAGAATACTCAACTGCCGTGCAGAGGGTCTAGCCTCGAACTGTTTTCGATGCTGGCTTTTATGCCATCAACGGTGGTGGAAATGCCGCTCAAGCTGCTCTCTAAAGTTAAGCACGTGCTTTGCTTAGTGGATAGTGTGTGACACTCCCTTCAGCTAATGCTAAGCCAACCACAAGCCTGTTGCTCTCATGAGACACTAATTCAATTAGTTCAGTTAAACACCAATTCAATTCATCTTCTACTCAAGCTGAACAATATTGTTTGCCGGACGCTCGCAGAACTAGCTGTTTGTTCCTACAATATTTACTATAGAGCGAACTCTGGTGCTACAATCGCTCAGCCACCATGGGAATGATGGGTAGTACACGGATTTGCCTAATCTTCTTGCTTGCGGCTTCAAATGCCCTTGTGGCTTTACTGTTTTGTCTTGGTGTTTGTTTCGGATAAATGAATTGATCATTGCAAACATTGTGGGTCAGTTTCTATTGGTGAGCCTAAAAAAGGCTAAAATGATGAAGTTGAACAGTTAAAAATTTGCTGAACTTGATCTTGCAACGAACCGGATTTAGGCCCCACGAAGCCAAACGGAGCCGAAAATACAAAGTTTCGACAAATCTGTCTCTCCTAGATAACACACTAGTCTTACTGACAGTAACACCATGGGCATAACAGTATGTGAAATTCCATACCAATTCTTCCTGAATATGCTGCTACTTACTACTGTTGCTTTACCTGCAGTGCTGTGCATGTATAACTTATTCAATGCCTAGAATTCATGCTTCATTGTCCCTCCTACTATTTATCAACAGGCCTTGATTTTGCCTTTGCCGAAAATGGCTATGTGTACCACACAAAGTACGACAACATGGACTACATCCCAGATGGCTCAATTCAGCATGCAGGCAAGTGAGCTCTTTTTGTTTATGTTTTGGTGCACTACCAAGTACAGCATGGGCTGAAAAAGGAGAAACACTGGGTAAAACTAACAACTTAATTTATTTTGAGCACAGACAAACATATACAAAAAGGATGGAACACAAAAAGGGAGAATTTCAGTGATAATAAAAGTATAAAAAATATAAATAGCATAACCAAGTATCAAACAATGTAACCAACATGTGCCAAGAGTTATGTACGTGGTGACATAGTTAACACAAAATGTTATATACTTCCTTTTGTACAGAGTGAAAGAGAGATATCAAGGAAGTTTGAGAGGGGTAACCGAACGCACCTTGCGCTGATATGTGGGGATGTAGCTTTGTTCAAATTAACGTCTTCAAGTAAACCTTGTCACCACATGTGTAACCCTTCACATGTGTCAGTGACACTGTTTTACACCCTGATATGGTTTTCTTTTTTTTTTCATAGCATTTCCTCTTTTGGTGTTCCTTTCTTCCTTATGCACAAGTCTGTCCAGGCTCAAAATAAAGTACAGTGGTTGTTAGTTTTCGCATCACCCTGCGTCATCACGCTGTCGTACCTGGCAGACGTACCATCTAGCCCCCATTGCAGCCTTACTAGCTCTCTTTGCTCCTGCATGCTGCCTGCTTGCACCATACAGCATACAAACTTTCATAATAGGTCTGTGGCTGAGGCATTGAGCTGCTGCGCAAAATGTTCAGGGTTTGATTCTCACCTTTCTTCTGCTCCATACACAGGTAAGAGCTTAATACAATAACTTTTTGTGCCCTGTGCACAAGGAGGAAATGACATCTGCTCCTCTGTTAAAGCCTACATCACAGCAAAATCATGCGAGGCAGTTATTTGTTATTTTTAACTGTATCAAAGTAATTCTGACATGAATTGTTGTGAACAAAAAAACATACAAGAAGATTAGACGAGGCAAACAAACAGGGAGGAATAAGTAAAAGGGATAGGTATAAACTAGACCAACAAGCTTTACCGAAAAAAATGTAGCGGTCATAGGTTGGGCCCAGATCGACAACCTTCAAATTACAAGTCCAATGCTTTACTACTGAGCTAAAACCGTTGGTTCTCCTCTCATGCATTTATTTCTTTGTACCTAATATATATACCTTCACCTAAAAGCTTTGCACCCATTTCTTCAGGAAAAAAAAAAACTGATACTGCCACATACGTTTCTTTATTCTGTGTAACTGGCTCATTACATATGGCTCTATGCTGCCTTGCACTAACCACACCTGAATGACACGAAAATATTTTAGATAAGAGCCATGGCTGGTTAAGAGGAGGGGTGAAAGGCTCTGACACTTCTCCTCCCCAAGTTTTTCCATGCCCTAACTTTTCAGGTGATACTAAAATATTAACATGCCTTGACAGCAACCACCAGTTGTAAAAGTTAACCATGTTACACACAACCCCTCCCTTCTTTCCCCGAAAACATTCTTGGGTACGTTCCAGTTGCAGATTACCTTGCAATTTACAATTTTCCGACAAAAACACATACAACATGGATTAGAGTTCATTGCCACCAGCGATAATCTTTGATGGCACATGTAAAATGCTAACGAGATTAATCAATGGTTGCTGACAGTTTTCGCCGCTACCAGTGTACATTCTTTATTGTAAGATAAGAAAAGAACACCTGAGCCCGCACTATAGGATTTACCAGTGTACCGCATAAATTGTTTGTACTTGTTGTAGCCAACGCGACGCAAAGGCAGTCAGAGCAAGACCAAGGAGTCAGGGCTGAAACTCACGTCACGGTGGTGACTGTCATGATGGCACTTTTGGTTGGCCTGAGATGCCAGGAGTCGATCAAGGCAACGGGACGTGCCGTCGCCACGCGATGGATGGCGTCATGAGCGCAAAACATGGTTGAGTTTGCCTCAGAAGGAAGTAGTGAGTTGAGAGCCAAGAGCTGGTCACGGACATACAATAGATAAAACAGAGAATAACCAGTAATGTTGTGACAAAACGAGTTATAGGCAAACGTCACGAGTGAAACGTGCAGTCCCAATCCAGGTGGTCCTCGGACACGTACATGGATAACATGTCCGTGAGTGTAGGGTTCAAGCGCTCAGTAATTCCATTTGTTTGCGGATGGTAAGCTGTGCTGAACTTGTGAGACGTTGCACAAGAGCGGAGAAGGCCATCGACAACTTTCTAAAGGAATTATCGACCTCGATTAGTCAGCAGCTGACACGGGGCACCATGGTGTAAGACGATTTGATGTAGAAGAAAGTCAGTGACATCAGTTGCACAGTTGGTAGGAAGGGCTCGCGTAATGGCATAACGTGTCGTATAATCAGTCGCTACGGCCACCCACTTGTTACCTGCAGACAGACTGCGTTGGGAAAGGACCAAGGTGGTCCAGGCCAACGCGAAAGAATGGTTCGCTGGGGATAGCTATGTGCTAAAGGTACACAGCAGGAGAGAGAAGGCTTTTTTCGGCATTGGCAGAGTTCGCAGGAAGCGACGTAGCGCTGAACCGAGTGGTATAGGCCAGGCCAGAAGATCGTAAGTTCGGTAAACACACCAAATTGCCAGCGGTGGGAGCATCGTGTCATTGCGAAAGGATAGTTGAACTCAAATGCTCAAGAACGAGGAGCAGTTCAGCACCATGTGGTGTCATATTGCGTCGAATGGTAAAACATCACGCCATCATGCAGAGTGAACATACTGAGGGAGCCGTCCCGTGGTGTCGAAGTCAGGCGTTGCATAAGGGATCGCAAATATTAATCGCGGCGCTGTTCGTCAAGGACATGTTCGAAATCGTTGAGCGACCAAACACAGGTATCTGAATCATTTTTGGTGGTGTCAGGTGGGTCGATGGGAAAACGGGAGAGGCAGTCAGCGTCCTTGTGTAGCCGTCCTGACTTGTAGGACACTGAAAATGTGTATTCTTGAAGGCGTAAAGCCCAGCGACCGAGGCGCCCCGTAGGATCTTTGAGTGAGGAGAGCCAACATAAGGCGTGATGGTCTCTTACCACAGTGAAATGCTATTTGGACAAATATGGGCGAAACTTGGCAATGGCCCAGACAAGGGCTAGGCATTCACATTCTGTGATTGAGTAGTTGCTCTCTGAGGGTGAAAGAAGGCGGCTAGCGTAATTGATTACACGATTGAGCTCTCCCTGTCGCTGGGACAAAATAGCGCCAACACCATCGCCCCTTGCATCCATACGGACTTACGTGTGAGCAGATAGGTCAAAATGACCCAGAATGGGCGGATTCACAAGGCGACTCGTAAGCGTGGAAAATTTTTGAGCTTGCTCAGATCTCCAACTGAAAGGGCTGTCCCTTTAAAAATACCGGTGAGAAGACGAGCAATTTCTGCAAAGTTCTCAATAAAGCGTCTGAAATATGAACACAACCCCAAGAAGCCACTTGATCTTTTCCAAGTAGGCACCACGAGAGAAGACCATGTTTCCTGCAGTTCTTCAGAAAGCAAAAGCTGGCTTCACTTTTGCTGGCAGAGTACTGCAGGAGCTTCCACTCTAGCTATTTTTTAACGTTCTTTATTTCATCGCTCAGGTGACAACATGCTGGGACTCATTCTTAAAATCCTGGAGGCTCGAGAACTCAATGAGGGCAGCAGCTCGCTAGGAGGCACTGGAGACACGGATGTCATTCGTGCGGTGTACTACGACTTCCTTGGTGTGTTCATGGTGACCTACTCGGTGTCTGTAAGCAGCATCGTGGTCAAGCTCATCATCGTCATCTCCCTCATTTCCATGGCGCTGCGGATGAAAGCTTCTGCTACTGGCGGTGAGTTGTTTGCTGGGCTTTATACTATACATACCCGCACTTAAGCTGCCCCAGTGTGTAGACTATTTTTTGTCTGGGCGCCGGCATCTTGGGCTGTTAAGTCAGTGCTTTCCTGTTTTTGTATATTTCAACCTGGATTGATAGGATCACGAAATATCGTAGGCACCAACCCAACTGAGTCTACCGTAACCCTGTTCGTTTAGCTGTTAAAGCTGCAAAACACATAAGTTAACAGCGCAATATGGCGGCACTCAAACCAGTCCGTAAATACCCACTTTCAGGCGCAAAAATATAAAACTAAAAATTAGAATGTACCTAAACCATGGCCTCCAAGATTGTGTTGTGTTGCATGTGCTGCGTCACTCAAACACCGTGTTGCAGAAGATGATCGGCTCTGGGAGGACGCCAATAATGTCAGCTCATCCGACAGTGATTAGACATTGAATAGCTAAGTGAAAAGTTGATACCTGTCACCAGCTTTTTTTTTTCTTTTCAGTTATCCATCACACTAGCCGCTATGGCACTACAGTGTGTTAATGTGTAGCTATAACTCATGTGCTACCCAAGCAAGAGTTGATGTACAAAAAGTGCCACTTATTCTTGAGTACATACGGGAGTCATATAAGAGGAGAAGTGAGTTTTAAAAAAAAAATTCTATATTAGTGGGCTTAAGTTAATGAAACTGTACACACAGATCCTAAATTAAGTAAGTCTTTAATGCGGTAGCGTTCAAGAGCTCATTTTGCAGAAATTCCAGCATCACTGTCCACGACGTTGAATATAAGCAAAAAGATATCTTGTCCATGAGCAGAAAATCAAGATGCAAATAAAATGATGGAAATTTTTGGTCGAGCACAAAAACGGTTGGTGGCAGAACTGCCAGAGAGCTGATCCAGCCAGTGATGTAAGAAAAATGGATGTAATGAAACGGGTTGTTGAACAAGCAGGAGTTGACTCGGCGAAGGAGAGCTTTATTTAGCGCAAGGGCTAATTGAACGCAAGCCTGCGATCACAGCAAGTGTTCTTCCTTTTCTATACTCGAGCTGCATGCCCACTGCCCTCGTTACAATCACCCCCTGCCGATGAGGGAGCCATCCTGGCGACCTAAGGACAGGTGTACACAGAAGGGTCATGGTATGGCTTGAGCCGAGAGATGTGTACGATTTCTTTTTTCCGACCGCGCTTGTCCGGAGATGCATCCAGCGGTTCGACAAGGTAGTTGATAGGGGATGTTTGGCGTACAACTCGATAAGGGCCATGGTACCTGGACGAAAGCTTGTGGGAGAGTCCTGGAGGAGTAGAAGGAATCCATAACCACACCAGTGAGTTCAAAGCAAAGCTTATATGCGTGGTTGACGCGTCGTGGCGATGTTTTTGGCACGTATGGTCATGTGACGTGAACGCACGAGCAAGCTTCCGACATTCTTCAACGTGTGCTGCTGCTCGAGAAACGGTAGTCATCTCTGAAGGGTCCGGTCGATAAGGAAGAATGGTATCCATTGTTGATGATGGCTCGCGTCCATAAAGAAGAAAGAAAGGTGAAAATCCAGTGGTGCTTTGCGTTGCAGTGTTGTAAGCATATGTCACAAAAGGGATTATGCTATCCCAATTTGACTGGTCGGATGAAGCGTACTTGGCCAGCATATCCCCAAGTGTACGATTAAAACGCTCTGTCATCCCATTAGTTTGCGGGTGATAGGCTGTGGTAGTGCGGTGTATGATGCGACACTCGCTCAACAACGCTTTGATGGCATCGGAGAGAAAAACGCGGCCACGGTCGCTTAGTAACTCCCGAGGTGCTCCATGCCTTAAAACCAGGTTTTGCAGTATAAAACACGCAACGTCTTTTGCGGTAGCAGAAGGTAATGCAGCTGCTTCAACGTACCGCGTTAGGTGGTCGATAGCGACAATGACCCAGCGGTTGCTACTCGAAGTATAGGGAAGCGGACCGTAAAGGTCGATTCCCACACGATTGAAAGCTCGTGCTGGACATGGCAACGGCTGCAAGAGACCTGTGGCATGTTGAGTGGGCATTTTGCGTCGCTGGCATGTAAGGCAAGACCTTACGTAAAGGCGAACGAAACGGTACATACCGCGCCAGTAGTACCGCAGCTGCGAGCGGGTGTATGTCTTTAACACACCAGCGTGGCCACATTGCGGACCATTGTGGAACGTGGCACAGATGTCAGAGCGCAGATGTCGGGGGATGACGAGCAACCACTTACGGCCGATCGAGCTGTAGTTTCGGCGGTAAAGCAGGTTATCCCGAATAGCGAAGTGTCCTGCTTGACGGCGAAGCGTCCTAAAAACTAGAGCGGGCGTCCGGTTTGAGAGAAAGTCCAAAAGAGAAGCAATCCAAGCATCTTTGCGTTGCTCGGAAGGCATGTCCGAAATGCTGATGGCCAAGGCAGCACTAGTGGAGATAGGCGAGCCGACAGGCTCTGAAGCCAATGGCGAACGTGACAGGGCATCGGCGTAGGAATGCTTCTGGCCAGAACGGTAGATAACACGGATATCGAACTCCTGTAACCGCAATGCCCAACGAGCGAGCCGACCATTAGGATCTTTTAGTGAAGATAACCAGCAAAGCGCATGGTGGTCTGTTACAATATCAAACGGACGTCTATATAAATAAGGCCGAAATTTTCCGATCGCCCAAATAATGGCGAGGCACTCCTTTTCAGTTACACTGTAATTATTCTCGGCTTTACTGAGGGTGCGGCTGGCATAGGCAACGACGTACTCGTCAAAGCCCTCCTTGCGTTGGGCCAGTATGGCCCCTAGCCCGACACCTTTAGCGTCCGTATGAAGCTCCGTTGGAGCAGACGGATCGAAATGTCAGAGTATGGGAGGCGTGGTGAGGAGCCGTCGGAGTTCCTGAAATGCATCATCACACGCCTGCGACCACGCTGACAGATCAGAACTTCCGGCAAGAAGATTGGTCAAGGGGGCGATAATGGAGGCGAAATCGCGGACGTAGCGCCTGAAGTAAGAACATAGGCCGATGAAGCTTCGAAGCTCTTTGATGGTGGTTGGCTTTGGGAAGGCCGCGACTGCATTAAGTTTCGTAGAGTCCGGGAGAATGCCGTCGTTAGAAACCACATGGCCGAGAATTACAAGCTTGCGAGCGCCGAAGTGGCATTTCTTCAAGTTAAGTTGAAGTCTCGCCGTGGAAAGGCACGTAAGAACTTGCTCGAGGCGGCTGAGGTGGGTTGCAAAGTCGCTTGAAAATACCACAATGTCATCCAAATAACAGAGGCACGTTTTCCATTTCAGACCTCACAAGACGGTATCCATCATCCTTCTGAAAGTGGCAGGCGAGAGGTACTGGGATCGATACCCAGCACCTCCACCACTTGAAACGGGTTGTTGAACAAGCAGGAGTTGACTCGGCGAAGGAGAGCTTTATTTAGCGCAAGGGCTAACTGAACGCAAGCCTGTGATCACAGCAAGTCTTCTTCCTTTTCTATACTCGAGCTCCATGCCCACTGCCCTCGTTACAGTAACTATGAGTGAAAATTTCTTGCTTTAAACACTTTATGATAATCAAATATCATTTCATAAACAACATTACAATAAAATAAATTGCATCAACAACTAGCTCAGCTTTTGGCAACCTTGCCACATACTTTCTTTTTGTGTTTGACAAATAGAAATCGCCAGAAATCTACATAATAAATATGGTAGAAAATGGTAAACTAGCATATATTACTGTTAATAGCTTGCCGAGATTTGAAATCTGCAAAAAAAGAACCAAATAAGTGCATTAAGTTTGATTCCGTTCATCTTAATAGAAAAAAGTCAGGACTGCACAGCACAGTCACAGCAAAAGCTGGAAGAGTAACCTTTCAGAGCCTGTGTTGAATACTTTTAGGGTAATTGCTACAAGTACACTTGCAGAAAACCCACTACACCATAAATCGTCCCAAATAATTTCTTTTTAGAAAAAAAAAAGAGTTGACTTGTTATGAAGGTAATCCATTTCTTTCCATGGCAGCACAACTAATGGGGTGTTAATACAATCTGTGCCTTTAATTTTAACGCGATAGTGTTAAAGAGCTCGCGTCGCAGAAAACCCGCCGCCGGCGTCGGCCCTGTTGGTTGTGAGCGAAAAATCGTCTGTGCATCTGTGACCGAAAAATCAAGTTATTGAGATAGCCGCGGGAGGCCGCTACTTGTCCACACATGCGCGCTAACACACTGAAAAATCCGCACATTCGAAGAAAAGAAGTTCTCAAGGTCACGAGGGGCGGTAGTTTCTTTGCCCTGCCACCCCTCCTTGCTTAGCTTCCAGCACTTTCGTCCGGACGTGCGAAGAGATAATGCGATTGCAGCATGTGACAAACCTTTGTAACTCCACTTGCACTGGATGGATTTCTAAAATTTTTGTGGCGTTGAATTCGTGAGGCAATAAGCTCTTCTAGTGAATTTGTTCCATGGTTATTTGAAAGTGTTTCAGGGCCCCTTTAACGCATTTCGTTCAACAGATGTCACGACAAAAATGAGCCCATTCGGTGCGCTGGTCCAATTTACTGTGTGCGTGTGTGTGCATGTAACAAAACATGAATAAGTATGCACTTAGCGGTTGAAGGGTGCACTAGGGGCCCGATTTCGCTATTGCGTTCAACTCTCAAAGGCGAAGCTTAAGTGTCTCCCAATTTTTTACGACGTACACGCGCATGCACGTCCTTCCTTATTTCAATCACTTCCGTGCTGTCAAACCATGCCTTGCACCCACATGTCCGACAATGGGCTTAGAGGTGGCCTGCGATTGTACATGCCTGAGCATTGTTTGCGTCTTCTCTAGCTCTGCCGTTCGTGCAGCGTCCCATTTGCCTCTATGTGCGGACTTCATGACTAGTGAGCAACTTTTTTAATCTTTTTAGCCTGTATAATCTTTGACCACATGTTTTTAACTGTAGTTTGCCGGACCATTGTATTCTGCAGAGGGTTTCAATAAAACGCCAGTTGTCAGCACTGCCTTGTTGTTTCTTTCTTTGATCCCTGCATTTAAATTTAGCTCCAACCACTGAACATGCAAGGTCACCAACTCGTTTTGATCACTTTTTTCCCAATTTGCCCTGTGTAACCCTGTATAGTGTTTTGTGGAAATAAGGCTTACATACATACAGTAGGCCCTATACGTCTGTGTTTTGCAGTAAACCACAAGTTGCTGGATGCCTGAGTCTGGTCCCTTTAAAGAATCCATAACTTTAAGTGTTCATGACAAGATCCAGTTAACCAAGAGAAAAGATCTTGGGCTGGAATATAGACGCTCTCAAAGCAAGCGGCTTGTTAGTCACGGCTTGCACGAGTGCCAGTTGGTTTGTGCGACTCTAGGACCACTCACGTGTTAATAAAAATGCTTGTTATAAATTGAGTGCTTGACTTAAGTGCGCTGAAATTTTACCAGCTTCCTTGTGGACACCCCAGAATCAATTAAAAAAACATAGCTTATGTGCACGAATTGGTTGGCATGGTACCTTTATGTGGAGCTACTGTTAATCGTCATAACTGGAAGTAAAAAAAAAATCATTGTTTCTTCGCGTTGACTTGTGACAGGACGCGAGCTTCACCGGCACGAGCTCGCGCTGCAAGTGTGGGGACGGATCCAGGCACTCCTGGTGACCGTGTGCAGCTGGGGCCTTGGTCTGGTGGCTTGCCTACTTGTGGCCCTGACTTTGACAGTCACCGGCAGCACCATGTCCTGGTACAAACAGCCGGTCCTGGTGCTGGGGCTCTACTACAGCACCATGATCGCCACCCTCATGGCCTGCCATTGGGGCCTCACAATGCTACGTCGAAGGCGCCTCAAGTCATCCACCACGGTCAATAGGGTTTGATTAACCTTTTGACAACATATGTACACAAATGTGTATAGTCGCAACATAAAAATAGTAGCACAACTGAATGGTCACTGGAGCTGCTAAATCGCGAAACACTGTGCTGTTGTTCACAAGCAAGCTGGTAGTGAGATTGCCAAGCACATTCCATTTTCTAAAACAAGGGTGGCTGGCGGACAGTAGCCTATCTGCCTGTTGGTCCCTATTGGTCCTTTCAACGCCCCCAGCCCCTCCACTTTGCTCACATCCATATCCCCTTCAGGCGTGAATTATGATGCACTGTCTACGAATGTGTCCAATTCAGTACCATAGTTCTGAGGCACTCAGTATGACAACCAAAGAAAAAAAATTAAGCAATGCGTTGTTTTTTTTTTAAGTTTTAGTAATTCACTGTGATGAGCGTTAATCACTTTATTACTCTGCAGTCGGTCATGTCCCATTTTGCAATGAAAAAAAAAATGTAATCATGGGCTCCAAATATATGTGCAGTTCATTTTTAATTGCATTCTTTTCGAAAAAAAAAAAGACAAAGAATAGCTGACGTTGGCTTTAGAACACAGCACGTCGAACGACCCATCGAACATTGTAATGCATTCACCAAAGTGATTGGTCACAGCCACACGCAGCTCGCCGAGGTCAAGTCAAGACATGTTGACTATGCAATAGGCTTGACTTGTCTAAAGAGTAATGTATCTTGCTCTCCTTTGGCCACAAGCAGGCACATCTTGAATAAACAAGTTGCATACACAAACATAGCCACCACTGCTGAAGGCGATATAGCTTAACTGTTAAGAAAATAACTTTTAAGGTTTGTGCCAATATTTGAATATTAAAACGAATATTAACACATACCAATTCTCTTTGATTCTAATTAAATTATTGAAAAATGTTTAAGTATTTGAGATGACCGAATAGGTGCATATTTGTCCTTATGTATCAGCCCTGTAAAGGCAGTTCTACTGCACTAGAGGAATGCTATACCTTGAATACACATGTCCAGAGAAAATCCGCGCTGCCACAAAGCCTTACTTCAAGTTTAAATGGACGGACAGTCGAACCCACTTATACTAATACTCATGAGTCACAAGAATTCGAAAGTTATAACTAATCATTGCAATAAGTGGGTTCCACAGAAAGAAAGCAAAACAGTGAAACAGCTGCCTGTAGTAAGAGAACTATATTATAGAATGGAATATACCAACAGACAGTGATAAGGACGACAAAGCTGCGAATATTTCAGATATGCTTATGCTTGAAAATTTGGACACTTGCATGCACCACAAGCCCCATAGAGCTAATGTGTGAAATCCGAAATTTTGAATGCCTGCAACACCTCCAGGTCTCAAGTTTTACTCGAATTGCGTGTCTGAAAGTTCATTTTGAAATTTCGGACACCTGAAAACCCTCCAAGTCTCAATTTTTACTCAAATGATGTGTCTGAAGGTGAATTGATAGAAGCCACCGCCACTCCCTCACGTTGCAGATTTTAAAAGCGAGCTTTGCTACTGTAGCACAATGCTGCACAGCGTACTGTGAATCAGAAGGGACACTCGGAGACAATGGGGTTGCAGGAGTAGCTTTTGCACCTTGGAATTTTTTGTTTTCTCCTTTCTTTTCAAAGATTTTTTGTTCTATTACTTTTCAGAATGGACACCGAAACTGCCTAAATTCATTGTTATAGGTGATAATCCAGCATGCAGGCATTGATTTAAGTGGGCTATTTCACCATAGAAAACCAGTATATTGTAAAAACTGGTATTTTTATAAGTGGGTTTGACTGTATTACCCTTCACACTGATTCTTCCTTTATTAAGTTTAAAAGCTTGTTATGCCAGGTTATAAGCTCCAAGTATAGTAAATTTTAAAATATCACATATTTTACAGGTCATCACTTGCATTCTATGAGAGGTCAAATCATGCTACTATTACAAGTTGCTTCCGCTTCCTTTGAACCAAAAAAGAATAACATTTGCTCATGCCTTGTTTCTATTTTTAAAACTGAATTGTTACAATTATGCTTGTTTTTCTTAATATGATATAACTACTATTCAAATTCGATTAGAAGTTATTCACCTGGTTCCTGTTAACTAGCACGCAAGTGGTTTCTTAGAATTCTGCTTGCACACTATGGAATGACGTCCGTTCATTCTAGCACCCACCCACTAAGTGAATTTTATGGTCCCTCTCGAATTCACATTATCAAACTTTTACTGTACTGACTGTTTAAAGGGACACTAAAGGCAAATATTAAATCAACACTGATTGTTGAAACAGTTGTCCACAAACCTCGTAGCACTACTTTTGTGCCAAGGAAGTGCTTTATATTAAATAAAATCACGTTTTTGTGGTCCGTGTGGCATTAGCGCATTTCGAATCACGCACCTGAAGGTTGTCCTTCTCATGTCACTGTTGCCGCGCCCAACGTTGCCCACCTTTACTGCGCGGCCAACGACACTGCAGCAGCAGAGCGAAAGTAGTGAGAGCCACAGCAGCAACAACTACCATTGAACAATTTTCTGCTTGCTTGGTTCAACTGGGCCCCACTAGATGACACCACTTATCCAGCCATACTAGGCGAAAACAGAATTTTGGAATCACTTGTGCCATTACTTATAGTGATGAATCAAAAAGAAACAAACAAGCAGCCTTTTATTAGATATTGTAATGCACGGAAAAATCTTTATTTATTACAGCTGGTTTAATTACAGTGATTAATTCTACTCAGACGCTCTCACGTCATTCGAATCATTTAAAGGTGTGCTAATCGTGGCACATGCGGTGTGAAACATTTACCTTAATTTCACGATTAGTAGAGCATTGCTGTTTATATTATTAACATTTTAGACATTCTAAAACATTGATCTTTCACTCTGATGTAAATTTTATTTGCCTTTAGTGTCCTTTTAGATGACAGAGTGCATTCATATGAAATTTACGGTTCAGGTACAATGGTTTTAACATGTGCAGCTCAGATAAGGACTGGTCTCAAAACTTTTAAAATTCATAAATTCCTTCCTGCGCTGTTCAGAGCAATGACGTAAAAAATAGTGCATTTCAGTGCACATAAAAAGTATCGCTGTAAGCATTGCATTGCCTTCCAAATACCTCAATTGAACAGAATTGTCATGGAAGGGTTAGTCGCACACAGTGAGTAGCAGTCTTTCAAGTAGACATAGTGCTGCTGAGCTGAAGTCCCTGTCCGCCCACATTCTAATGCGATAGTGTTAAAGAGCTCGTTTTGCAAAAAATTGATGAACATTAAATAAAAGAAATAATATAAGCTTTCCGTTTGAAGTGAGAAATGAACCCAGCAGGTGCTCTACCACAGAGCCATGTCATTGGCTGAAACTGCTATGGCAAAAGACACTGTGAATCTTATTTAGCAAAAGGATTCTCCTTAACGCATCAAAGATTGTGTGGCAGTACCGTAGAATCCCACCAGGCATCAAAAAACAAACTGTGGACAGAAATGTGGCAGATGCAATCATAAGTAGCATAAAACAACTTAGTTTTGAAGGTGCGTACGCAGTTAGCACACGCGGGTTGAAAACGGAATTACCGTTTGACGCAACCGCCGCTCACAAAACCGCTGTCGCAAGGATGCGATAGGGATCTACAAGCTCCGAAAGCATGCGGCTAACGCAGCAGTAGATTAAAGGCAGTTAAGACGTAAAAAAAGCCTAGAAGCATTTTGACGTTCCTATCAAAAGAATCTAGAATCTAGTAGCAAGCAAAGCTTTGACCCGCGCTTTAGTGGCAGCCAGCTGCGGTGTTTAGTCTGTTCAGGTGTGTCCCAGGAAGGCATATGTGAGTTGTTTTGAGAGAAATAAACTTTGCTAGTTGTTTGGTGGCATGAATTTTCGGGAGTGTTCGCGCTCCCACTCGCCTTACTGGAAACTCTCACCTTACTTGGAAACCATACCGTCGTGTGTTCGGCCACTCTAAGCCATTATAAGACCACAACGTCTACACTTGCGATTGCACCCCCGCCTGTTGTTTTTGGCTATGTTTTTTTTTTCTTTTGGTGCCGACACCCCCCTCCCCCTCACCATTACTGAAATATCCCAGATTCGGAATTCTTGAGCTTAGCAGGTATGCAACACATGAACAAGCCCCGTTGCGGTGGTCTAGTGGCTAAGGTGCTCGGCTGTTGACCCGCAGGTTGCAGGATCAAATCCCGGCTGCAGCGTCTGCATTTCCGATGGAGATGGATATGGTGCAGGCCCGTGTGCTCAGATTTGGGTGCACATTAAATAACTCCAGGTGGTCGAAATTTCCGGAGCCCTCCACTACGACGTCTCTCATAATCACATGGCGATGGTTTTGGAATGTTAAACTCCACATATAAAATAACAAACGAACAAGACCTAAATAAAAGTTGATTTGTATAATATATGCAGTCTTACGTCTTTATAATGATGTAATGGGCTAACTTTTTTACAGGTGAGTTACGGTTTCCCGATGATCTCCCCATCTTAAACTTCGCCCACTTATCATTCATTCTATACATATGGCATGATTTTTCTTTGTTAGCTGTGGCCTGTATTACTAACTTTTGTTACAAATCAAATAATAGTAGTCGCATGTGCATTTTACTTTTGCAGACTGTTTTTACAAAATTATTGCTGTTGTCAAGTTATTGTTCAGCACAAAAACACTTGCAATACCTATAGTTTATTGTTATTGCTCATTCTTCAGAAAAAACTTGGCCTAAGCGGATTACACGCTTAATGAAAGTATCATTGAAAATAATCAGTTGCACATGAGCACCAGCAGTTTTCCTACATTGTATGGTGGTGCATGTGCAAGTAGAAGGACAACTTGAACCATGATTTTGATTCAGTGACCAATCAACAATGGCATTCACCATTTTTATGGTGATTAAAATATTTCTTGCCTTTTCAAGCGTACATTCACTGCATGATGAGTTAACTTTTTTGACTCATGCTCTTGTGTATTGCGGGCCTTCCCCATAACAAAGATATATTAATATACTAAATGACAGAAGGACATATAGGGCTTCTTTTATTCTTTATTAAGCTTGGCATTAGAACTAACAAACAAGAAAGCCAAGCAAAAAGTATAAAGGATGTTATTTGTTACAACTGCAATGTGAATGGGAAGAAAGAAAAGTGCACAAAAAGATACTTTGCCGCTAGCAAATACTGAAACTGCAATCTTCAAATGATGCGTCCGATGCTCTACCAACTGAGCTACAGTGGTGATCACTTCCCCTCCTTTATGGGATAAATATGTGAACTGAAACGTGGGAGTATCAGTGACGCCAGTAGCCACTACGTGTGTGGAACACTTTTTCTGCCTGCTGGCGTCATGTAGTACTTAATCAAATTACAAGCTGGCAGCTGACCAATAATCTCTCGCTTACCACATTAAGGTCTGCCAGGACGAGACCCTCGCTATGCATGAAGGAAAGAAGGAGAATTTTGAGGGCTCATTTCTTTTTGTTGAGCCCAACATGAATTATAAATAAAAACAAGAAAGCCAAGGAAAGACGTTTTCATCATAAGTGCTACAAATGGCATCCCCCCATACTTTCTCTGGGTTTGTCTGTTAGTTATAAGTGATATACCAAGTGTACCATAAAAGAGTTCTCAATGCATCTGCAGGGACTAAAAGTTCTGGGTGAAAGTGAGGAGTGTGATGACTGGAACGTCCTGGAGCGATACATGGACGCCACTCAGTTGCTGTGGCTGACACTGGTGTTCTGGCTGTCATCCAAGAACATACTGAGTTATTACATCCCAAACCTTTGGGCCGTCTTCACTGGCACTGTTGTGTCTGTGCTTTCCCACTGGACATTGGGCATGGGCCGCAAAGGTAAGTCCAGTCAATATTCATTCCAGAATTTTAGCATAAAGACAAATTTCAGAACCAAAAAAGATAAAATTAATTCTTTCACAACCGCTAATGAGAATAGTCGTCATAAGATTTACCCAACAAAATGAGCAGGGATGACCACACGAAACTGATAAAGACTACACTCTGGCCTCTGGGATGGCAGGCTGGCAGGTTTTTCTCTGGCCGTCCCAATCGCCGTGCTCCTCAGCAAATAAAGTATACGGCACCTCGCGCACCCGGCTACCACGAGAGGGCACATTATATGTGAATTCTGGCGGCAGCAGAGACCGCAAAAGAAAGTTGGGCACACGCCATACTAATGTACACAATAGTATTTTTTCCTGTGGAAGGAATCATCAGCACCTGGATCTTCTTAATGCACTGTAGACAAGTGTTATTTTCTGTTCATGCATTTATTTTGGCCCAATCCACAAAGAAAAGCACAGCAACTGCTTCGTTCTCCTTATGTAGACCACTATGAGGGTGCAACAGTTTTTCTTTGGTAGTATTACTTTGTTTTGTTTCTTTTTTTCCTTAATGTCCGTTTCCCCTTGGTGCAAAATACCTCTATTTGAGAGATGTAGGGGTGTTTTAGCATTGTTCCATTTTTGAAACATGTATGGATAGAAAACTGGACTAATTTTAGATCGTGAATCATGCTGTCCCTCCCATCATGACACAATGTTTTACTATTTATCACGTTCAGATAGGTATGAGGCGTTCAACCCAAGCATGGTTTAGCTCTACAGAAAAATGTTCACGATAACTCAGCTCCCCTTTCATGTCGCTGAACTAGCACGTCATCCAAAAGTGCCCAAGTTGTCATCTACTTTTTCATCTTGATTTTGCTCCTTTTTGTGGCACCATAACAATATTGTTACTGTTAAAAATTTGATCATAATGTTGAAAAATGGGCAAGCATGGATGATTGAAATATATCTCAAAGATGTGTTTTGAAACAGCACACCAAAAGTATTTTTTCTTATTCACCTCTGCTTGTGACAATATAATCTATGTTTACTGTAGTCTTGACCTCTCGACTGCATCCAAAGGGTCGCACGTGCAACAGAAAGGTTTACTGCTTCCGAAGGAAAACTAAGTATTCATCTAGGAATACAACTGCAAAAAGCAAAAGCGTGCCTTGTGGCTGCTATTCAATGACCAGTGTTTATCAGGCACACTAAACTTTGAACGCATATTGCACTTTTTCTGAAAAAGCTTAAGATTGCGATGTTCCTTTTTACAATGCTACACGTATCTATTAAACAACGAAAAAGTTACAATGCAAATGGGCAGCTATAAGGAAATAAAATATGCCTGCAACCTGTCTGGAGCCATCGCAGTATTGGCGACCACCTCCACCCTCCTCCCTGGCTCCTGCTTCAGTGAAACAGGAGGTAGTTGGAAAGGAAAACTGGAGAAGCCTCACGGGCGAGTGCAAAATCTTGCACCCTATGGGAGCGCAGCTTTCATGGCAGACCCGGCGCCAGCGAGCTCACAAGCGGAAAGCATGCCAAGTGCTGGTGCCAAGTGCAGAGTTTGGTAGGCTCAGTTAGTGTAGCTCTCCAGCCTTAGTTCGGCCTCACTCCTTTGTAACGTGCTCACGCTGCTGCGTGGGCACAGTTGCTTCACATGGATGCATCGCTGATATTGTGCAAAAACGAGAGCAAATTCTTCGTGCAAGGCTCCCAGTCTGTGTCTTTCAACGTGTGCTCTGGCCTCTCGCAGGCAATAAGAAGGCCCTGATGGTCGCCATTTTGAGTGCCGTGTTCCTACCATTGCTGCTCACTGTCTACCTGTGCTTCAACATTCACATGGGCATTATGCCCATCATGGGTCGCAATGGCACTCTGGAGAACCCAGAGATTGCAGTGGCCATCATGTCCGGGGTGCTTGCCATTGCCTGCACGTCATTTGTGGTGAGCATTTACACAGCCCTCTTCTCCTCTGAACCCTTGCAGTGAAGGTTCCAGAGCACCATTTCAATGCTTCAGTGTACATTATAGTGTCAGATCATGAGTACGTGCTTTACTTAAGCAACTAAACAGAACTTTTGTGGCCTTACACACTGCTCCTAAATATTGTTCTTCATTGCTCGATCAACCTTGATAAAACTTGGCAACTTTATGTATGTTGGTGTGTTGACTTCAAATATGCAATAATGTTTATTTCGATAGCAATTATATGAACACTCTCGGCTGGATCTTGCCGTCGGTGTCAATGTGTCAGTATATATACTGACACACTGACACCGTTATATACGGTGTCGGTGTCAGTATATATATATATATATATATATATGTTTTTCGCAGTCAAGCTATTTATAATTACCACTGACCGCTGCTGACAGGCATTTCGGGGGGAATTATTGTGTTTTCAGCATTACCAGCAAGATGACATAATATGCGTGCGTCTTCACATCGCGCGGCAGTGCACGCTTTGATCTCCCACGCGTACTTTGCCCCATTTATAGGAGGGGAGCGGCGCTCCCTTGGCTGGCCTCGGGCTTTACTTGGAATGATTTTGTTGTAGTTACCGAGCGCACTAAGGTTACTGCAATCATTGCAGTCTCCGTTTGTGAAAAGCACGTGCTTTTCAGGCACAGCGAAGTAATAACCGAGACTCTTATTCGTATGCATCTGTACCTGTGAGTACCTTTTGTGCATCATTTGTGCGTGAGAAACGCGAGGCACATTTCGATCTGCTTTCCATTCTGCACGTAACCTTCCAATTTGTTGCTGTCGCGTTCATTGCTTCGCCTTTGCAGCAAAGCTGTGACTTTTTTCAGTATAATGTGTAGTTTTAAAATTAAAAAACTATTTCACGTGCCTATTGGAGCACTAGATTTTTTTTTTTCTAAACTGGGTGCATTACACAAAGCATATCAGCAGATCACAACAATCTACAACCAGAATGCATGTGAAGTGCAACAAAAAAAATGAATGAACAAAAGATATGAACAAAAGCATTTAAACAAAAACTATGGTATGCTGAATACTTATACAAGCAAGTCAGTTTCAAGCTAGTTTCACTTGTGAATATTCCACGTACCATAACTTTTGTTTTAGTGGGTTTAGAACATTCAATTTTGTTGCATTGCACAAAGTTCTCACTACAGATTATTGCGATATGCTGATTTCCTTGCAACTCATTCAGTTTAGAAAATATCTTGCTCCCCAAATGGAACATCAAATATTTTGGTGATTTTAGAATTAGGCCATACACTATAAAAATAATTACATGTTTGAAATTTGCCCAAAAATAGACAAACTCGAGAGGTTCCAGAAAAATCAGATAAAAAAACAAACTAGTAGTTGTTCCATTGATGAATACAACCGATGAGGACGGCTCCTTAAAATTGAGATCCAAACGACTATACTCCTGGTCTCGCTACTGGCTTTCATGAAGGCAGTGCGGCGGAAAGAGCGCCTGCTGCGCTCAGTGACAGAAACCATAGAGTTTCTTAAATATACACTAGAGGGAACTCTGGCGCTAGTGTCTATGGGAGCTGCAATGCATGGCGTTTCAGCGAGCATGGGAATTATGGGTAGTACACAGATTCGCCAAGTCTTCGTACTTTACAATCCTTTTTGCTTTGCATGGCTTGAAGCTGCTTTGTCACGAAACAGCAATCGGCAAATGTTCAGCAGTTGCGCTTCACCACGCTTATCATTTCAAATTGGGTTCAAAAGGGTTCGTTCTTTCCTTTGAAACAAAACTGAAACACAGCAATAAACGAAGTCAGAAGTGTGATTTGCCGCCCGCAAGCTTGAAGACTAGGCAAATCCATGTCGTACCCCAAATTCCCATGGTCGCTAAGCAAACGCAGTGCCAGAGTCCCCTCTAGTTAATTTTAAGGAACTACCGTATAGCGGAAACGACTGCAAGAGTGAGTGCCCAGGGCACACAGCGCCACGCTAGCTATCTGCTGCCACAGCTGTGCTCCGCTGCATGGTTGAGCGGTAGCGCTCCTGCTGTTAGCTTAGCTGACGCGCTTACCTGACACAGGGGCTTTGATGGCGACGGCAGCAATGGCAGTGAGTGTGGGCTTCAATCCTTGAAGAAATTTTGAAGTGCCGTGTTCCTAGAAAATAGAACTGAAACACGGGAACACAGCAGGAGAACATTCTGTATCACCCTAAGGCAAACCACAACTGCACTGCTGAAATAATCAGCAATCTAAGCTAAGGCATGCATGGGGAATAAGGAGAGAAACCATTTTCAAAAAGCACGACAGCTTCTGCTACTTTTGGATGCAAAACTTTACCAAACACAGTGCTACAAGTGCTTTATTCTGTTGGGCCTGGTGTTATATACTTGGAGACGATTTATCTTGACATTGGAACGAAAACTATGGAGAGAGGCCTTCGGCACAATCGTGTTGCCGAAAAAGTAGTACAGCAGCTTCCAGCTGATTTCTGTTTTGCTCGCTGGCATCATCACTGCGTTTAGAAGATTATGGTACGTGCAATAAATGTGATTGAGAGAAAAATTTCAATGCTTCAGTGTACATTTTAGTGTCATACGACGAATATTTTTTTTTTTATCAACTAAACAGTGCCTTTCTGGCCACACACTGACCCGTTACGCCATGAACGTCATGGTTACTTTGAAAAGTGGGCGTGGTGGAGAGGTGATGCTCTCTAAGAAATGAAAAAAGGAAGGCATTCTTGCAAAGTGAACAATAACTATTTTACCTTTGACTTGCCGCAAGTGCTTGACTCTCATAAAAATAAAGCAGCATTTATTTAAGCAAAGCAAAATGAGAAAATTATTAATAAACTTAAGTACTATGGCTAAAAAAAAAACATTTTCTTGGGCTAGTAAAAAGTTAATTAGGGCAAAGCAACACACAGACAGACAATTACTATTTCTTGGCACAGTATCAAACATGCGCTTTGGTTCTGTAGCTTCCACAGTGCTGCCAGGAAAAGCTCTCACCAAGTACAGCATGGACGGAATGGCGAAGTTCTACACACAGAGTGCTTGCTAAGCTTGCTACCATAGTACTGTCACTGGGAGCATAAATTGGTTTTTTTGGTGCTTTTGCATTAATAAGGATGCCAAGAATTGGTGGCATTAGCATGGCATCATCAAAGAGCTAAGCACACTTTCAAGATGCATCTGGCAACACCTGGGCGGACTATATTCTGCCTGTCAGAATGATGTCAAAAGTACCAGCAGGCTGCCAAAGTTTGAAAAAAATGATGAATTGTTTGCGTGTACAGTATTCACGGTTTCAAACATAAAACCAAGTCTTTAAGTATAACAACTGATATGCACGATTGCGCGACATAGCCACACCATGTTGGAACTAATATTGTTGGCTCGGATTGAGTATAAATGTTCCTATACGAGGTCTGTTAGAAAATTATTCAACCTTTTTTGGGGGGTGGGAAGCACATGATTGAATAAACAAGCGTGCTTGCATCAGCTGACCTTGAACATTCGTGCGCATGCCTGCATTTTTCTCCCGCCTACCAATAGTGTCAGTCGCATTTGGGTGAGGTAGTGCGCAGTGCTCTCGTCGATTTTTCATTGCAAGGAAAAATTATAGAGCAACTTGAGCAGTGCTACTGCACCCTCTGCCTGGTTGCCCGTGGTGCATGCCTGAACGAGCGGATATGGCACATATACTTTGGCAATGCACAAGAAGCGAAGATAGGCCACGAGAAGGGACGTCGCCAACTGAAAGACCCTCCGAAATGGGGCACCTTGCTGAGCGATGGCAAGCGGGCCAGGGCTGTCGCCGAGGGCCTCGAAAGATGTTCCTCGAACTAAGTATCCCTGGTAGCCTAGCCCCGGCCACAGCAACAACCGTTGGACAAATAAAGTTCATTCAACTCAACTTATATGTCTCGAGAAGATATGTCTCGGAAAGATATTTTTGCAGTTTGAAAAGTACTCAAGCACGCATTGCAACATACCAAATTTTGCACAATGAAAAGCTCTTTTAAAAATACGTGTTGTAGAGTAACAAAAATAGTTGTAGAGCAATCAAAACATTTTGGAATAAATAAAAATGCAAAAAATTTAATTTTTGGTTGCCAGCTGGTAAGGAGTACAATAAAAGACACAATAACTATATGTACAAAAATATTCAAAACTAAGAAAATTCAAAATACACATACATATGGATGATAAATGACCCAGGAACAATATAAAAAGAATAAATGTTCTGCAAATTGTTTCTATTCACATAGACAAAGAAAATCGGAGACAAAGTGCTGTTTCGTTGCTCGTGCGATGCAGCGAAAAATAGCTTTGTTTCTCGTGAGACCCAAGTGAACTCATACACTTTTTCTCAGTAAATCTTTCTCTTTTTTTTTTTCGATAAGAGCCTGCAGATGTTCCAGTATGATGGATGCTCGTGGTGTGAATAATTCCTTTATAAATCAGATGTACAATAAAGTTCACTATTTCGTTTACCATCACATCTCTTCATGAGCCACTTTACTTCCGCATAGGTCGGCATTCTAATATATGCATCCAAGCATATCTCTTGGCATTTGGCACATCGTATCAAAAAAAAAAAAAAGAACAATTACACGCACAGTTCAAAACGTCTCACGCTGCTCCGTAGCTAGGGCCAAGATGTGCTTTGGTGGCCTTCTTGTCATGAGGAGAAGCTCTGCAGCCGGCGCCAGCACAGCTACAAGATTGTGCACGTAGCTACACACGTGTGGCAGAGATCACAACTTGAGGCCGTAAACAAAACAAACCCATGAATGGCTGCGGATGTCTCAGGCCCGACGCAAAACATCGTGGCCATAAAACTGTGGTCATCCTCGAACTCTAAGCTCATCGTCACTTAATTCAGGTAGTGTTGTAAGACAATTTTGAGCCATCAGTATGTTTTGCAGCACTGATGCGCTAAAATTTGCATATGACGACAATATCGTAGAAGCGACTAGTGACGATATATGCGACCTTGTCTCTGATATAATAGTACGAAAAAAAAAAAAAACGAAAGCTGCTAGAAACTGGCTGAGAAGGCCACCTCGACCCTTCAAGCATGCGGCGAACCTTCGGAAATATTTGTAGTAGAATAAATTTTTTCTCACTTCTAGCAACAGCTCTTTGTTGAATAGCTGGCATAAATTTCTGGCAATTATTACTGCTCAACACTGTTCAATTGCAAAGCTGACACTTTAATTCAATATTTGGCTTGTAAAGGTTCTTTACATTACACATCTTCAGTGTTAGTGTAACATAATAAAGAGGGGCACGCACTTTTGTCAAGTTCGCGAGCCTAAAGCGTTTTTCCAATAACACATGCACATTGGTTCGTGCAAAGGCCTGTTAAAAATCACCATGTTGCCAAAACAGGCAAATTCAAATTGATTCTGAAGGTTGAGTTGCTGAAGTGACTACTAGAAAGCACTGGGTGCACGAGAAACAAATTTAACATTTTTCATTTCATTCCATTCAAAAAATTGACGATCCAAAGCATCTATCACTGGTGATCGATTTAAATAGGCGTGGTAACAAAAAGAAAACTGAAGCACATTTCAAGAAAAATAATTTTGGAGCATATAAAAACAGTTTGATCCCTGCTTAATTTAAAAAATAACAAAAGTTTTCAAAAGTGAATGCCAATGGCACATATTGGAGAAAAAAATGGAAGCTGTGGCTGCAGGGCTTCTTGAAATGCAGTGACGTCATCCCCCATATGCACATTATCTGTAACAGCAGCACTGCTGAAATGCGGCCTCCTCAATTAATTTCGGCAACAGCATGAGTTAGTCATGAAGGCCATGACTGAAGCTACGAGAGACGCCTGTGGACGCAGCGCATGGCTGTTTGTTGTTATTCCAGATATCATAATCCAGCAACAGAACTTTCCGCTTTACTATTCCTACGAGAGCCCTAAACAGCACCTTCACAGTTCGGCTCATTCAGTGGCAGGAACCTTCCAGCAGAATGCAGCACAACTCCACCACAGGAACTGGAGATCACATATATTTCCATGCCCGCACTTTTGGTGCGCTCATGTGGGTGGAGAAAGACAAGCTTTTCTTTCATGTATTCTAAAGCTGCTGCTGGAACAATCGCAAAAAAAAATTACCACATCGTTGACAATAATGTTGTTTCTTGCTCATTCTAAAACCTCTTCACCTTCCATATAAGGCTTCACAGATCCAAGTCTTGCATTCCCTTTGTAGCGCAGCACCAGTAAAGCAATCATTTAGGTGATGACTCCTGGATTTGAACTGATTAATATTGCAAGAAACTTTATTTCTCCTGTGTTTTGCCTCAGGTGCCGCTGACACATGTGTCACGTGATGGATGGAAGCCCGTAGCCGTGCTCTCTGGGCTTGTTGTACTGAGCATGCTGATTGCCATGAGCCCATTTGGGTTCCCGTTCTCTGCTACTCCGGGAGATGTGGCTCCACAGCGAATGCTGCTTTTTGTGAGTTTCAATTATCGCCTCTGTTGGCATTCCCTGTCATATGCTCACATGCGATATAAGCTCATAAAAAAAATGTTCACTTACCAACGTTTCGATCATAGAGACCAGTCTTTATCAGGCATCAGTTTGATCAAGATCAATTGCCAATTGAAACGTTATAAATAAAATAGTTCTTTAAGAGAGTAAATTTCTTTTTCCTTCACAGACGGATGCACGCCATGCCATGCCACGCCACAGTGCACTACACCACTGTGTATCTCTGAATACGACAATTGCTGTGTTTGTTTTCTGACACGCCTTTATAAAAAGCACATCACTAAAATAAGATATCTTACATTTTTTCATTTGTATTTTTCAAGGTAAAGCTCAGTTTGATCAAGACTGGTCCCTGATAAAAACATTACAAGTAAACAGTTTTTAAGAAGCGATGATCTTTTTCCCACACATACACACACGCATGTACACACACATCTCACACAATCACACCACCTCACTGCAGACTGCTGAATAGGACAATTACTGAGTCTCCGTTTTTGCCCTCCCCGCCGCGGTGGTCGAATGGCTAAAGTACTTGGCTGCTGACCCGCAGGTCGCGGGATCGAATCTCGGCTGTGGCGCCTGCATTTTCGATGGAGGCGGAAATGTTGTAGACCCGCGTGCTCATATTTGGGCGCACGTTAAAAAACCCCAGGTGGTCGAAATTTCTTAGAACCCTTCACTACGGCGTCTGTCATAATCATATGGTGGTTTTGGGATGTTAAACCCCACATGTCAATCAATCAATCAAATCCATTTTCGCCCATGCTATATCACGAGCGCGTCACTAAAGCAAAATACCTGATGTTTTTGCAGCTGTCCTACATATGCAGTAGTGCATCAATCTTGTATGTGGTTTGTTCAGTGAAAGTATTGATTTACTGTGTAATGTTTGTTTCAGAATGTGGAGCGAAAGTTTTACGACAAACACCAGAGTATGGTTAAACAAGATGCAGGAGTGTGGGCTGTCCCGCTTGACTTCAATGGTCCACGCACTATTTGGCAGCACATAGGAACAAAGCACCACATAAAAAAAGTGGACTGCAGCGAGCATGTCTACTGTGGCATGCCATATTACTTTCCGGTCATCTCAAAGCTCAAGTGAGTGTGCCCTGTGGGGTTGATTGTTCCCTACTTTGTCAATTGGACTTGCATATAATGAGAAAAAAAACTTGAACCATGCCTAAGCTTTGTTTTGAAGAGCTAGAACATGACAGCGTACTCAGACCATGTTCTTTTTTCCTTCCCGATTGCTAGCCTAGCTTCGCTTTTCGATCAACACCTAAACCGTGCTGCAAAAAAAGCCGAAGTGCAGACATATGCCACTTTCTATATCCATTGCATGTGGCGCGAAGTAGCATGAAAAGCACGCTCGTGGGCTCATTGCACCATCTCATGGTCTTTCTGTCAAGTCGCCGAATAACCTTCACGATGCGCACACCACCAATGCCAAATGGTATGCTACAGTATATCTCCTCAGACACAAATTATGACGCACTGTCTACATATGTGTCAAACTGGCATCGCGAGAAGGGGAAGATGGAAGCTTGCAATAATGAATTCATAAACATGGGTTAATAGCACATTAATAGCTCAATCTATAGTTTGTTATTATGCAATCACTCATGTTACATTTTGACACAGAATGAAATTATACGCTGTAAATGTGTAACCAATTAATTCTTTGTTCCATTCATGTGAAGGAAAAAGAAAGTAATAATTATGATGTTGGCTCTGAAATGTGGCATGTCAAATGACCTGACGAACATTGCATTGCCTTCACTAAAGTGATTGGCTGCAGTTATATGCACCACAGGGAAGTCAGGTTAAAAAAATACTGAATATGCAAAAGGCTCAGATCGTAAAGTGTGCACATGTATCTTGCTTTTTTTTTGCCAACAATTTGATGCATAAACAAGTTACATACACAAACGTAGCTACTGTCACTGAAGGGGATATAAATTACTTGCAGTTGATATGGTAGAAGAACTGTGCGTGGTAGCCGAGTGTCTAAATGCATCGTGCCATAGAGTGAGGGGTTACAAGTTCGAATCCCTAATCTTACTGGAAATGAAGATTTAATTTTGTTATTTCTTTATCTACATGTACCTCGCTTTTCGCTCATGAACAACACTTACCCTTTTGTTCACAACCAAAGATGACGTCAACAATGAATTTCTGCGAAATGAGCTCTTGAATGCTATCATATCAAAAGTATGTTTGAACAGCTGTCACCGTTTACCTCTACCTCCAACCATGTTAATGTTTTAGAGGTGGTTGCGGCAATAGTATTAGTAATAGTAGTAGTAGTAATTTAAGGTATGCAGGAAGTGTACTTTGTAATTCACTGTGATAAATTTTTCCACTTCAGCATTGCTGAACAGAAAACAAAGCTTACAACCACTGGCCCGTGTGTCCAAGAGTCACATAATTATTAGAGCACAACTGATGCCCTATTTAACATTATGTGCAGTTCTTCAGAGAACACTAGACACTGCAGACATATGATAAAAGCTCCATTCCTACTATACTTGAAAAATTCTATTTTTCATTGTGTCAAAGGACGACCAGCGTTTTCCGTAGTGCTCTAGCAGCAGGGCACCTGACTGGTCTGGTTGGTGCATTGAGATGAAGGGACAAAAACAAACGTGACACCGACGAACACCTTTCTAAAGTTCACTTTCTTTCCCTTTCATTTGTGATGCTCTCCATGACCCAATTCATGGCAGTCTCTGAAAAGGGCACAATTTGCGTGGCCAGTCTTGAATGACTGGCCCTGTTTGTACTAGGGTGGCTTAGTACCTAAACCTCCTTATAACAGAGGTACATCTTACACAAAAGTAAGTTCGTCATACCCAGAATTTGTTATAAACGTTCATTTCCAACACTCTATTCCTGCAAGGCTATTAATTTACTTCGCAGTAACCGATATTTCGTTGTATTCTAGTTTGTTATATTCAGGTTTGTGTGTACAACCAAGCTATGTGCCCCATTTACTCATGTGATCCTCGCACTTGCATTATTCTCCTACCCCCTTGAATTGCCCAACAAACGTGCGTGCAATTTATATTTCTGACAGTAATTATCACACCCCGAAAATCGCAATAGTAATTGTCATCTGCTTCTTCCAATCACTGATTATAATAACGCTATGGTGCTTCATTCTAAGGTGCTTCAATATTGCTGTAACTTCAAAAATGCCTAGCTCGTGCATGTATCTGCTCTTTCATTGCTTTAAGATGTTGTCATATTATTTTTCAACAAGGTGAAGCAGTCATTTAGTAAAGTTGTACGACCTGTTATCATCCGATATGTAAATACAGACACTATACACTTTGCCTCTCCGTTTAGTGTTGTTGTAATGAAAGAAAGGGAGAAATAAAGAAATAAAAGAGAATGTTTTACTGCATGATGCTTACAATAATGACTTTTGGCATGGTGGTTGTTTGCTCTTCTTAATGATTCTTCGAATAATTTTTCTAGGGAGACGTACTATGCTGACTTTCCAGGTCCCATCTTTGACAAAGGCAGAACATTCCGTCTCCTGTCTAGAAACGTTACTAAGGCCAGCACGATAAGGTTCGGCTTCGAACTTACAGGTAAGAGTAAGCATGGTGCTATCAAATGGCTTTCTAAGCATATGTTTGTTTCTTCATCATCATCATCATCAACAGTCTAAGAATGCCCACTGCAAGGAAACGGCCTCTCCCGTGTTCCGCCAATCAACCCAGTCCTGTGCTTGCTGCTGCCACGTTGTAACGGCAAACTTCATTTCACCTACCTGAACTTTTTTTTGTCTCGCTCTCATGCATTTTATCCAGTCGGTTACCCTTAATGACCAATGGCTATCCTGCCTACGCAGCGGTTATCCCTAATCCTTTGTTCCCTGACCAACTCTGCTCTTTTCCTGTCTCTTAAGGTTACACCTATCATTTTCCTTTCATCGCTCACTCCGACGTTGTCAATTTGACTTGAACCCTTTTAGTAAGCCGTCAGCTTTCTTCTTTATAAGTTCCGATAAAGTGCAGATCTTAGACCTTCCTCTTGAGAATCGTGTTAGACTACCAGTCATGATCTGAGAATGCTTTTTTCCTAATGTTCTTTATCCTATTCTTATTTTTCTAGTTATTTCACTCTCATGGTTTGGTTCTCCATTGTCTCACTACTTATGGAAAAGCGCTGTTCATTCTCGATACTGTTGCACATTGCTTAGCTTTATGTGTCCATTTGCGTCTATCTAATCACTCTCACATTATTACATGGTACCTATATTTTCATACTCACTACAAACAACTAGGCTTGGGTGAATATTCAAACACTTTGAATATTTGAATGAATATTACAATATTCTGTGCAGTATTTATTCAAATTTCAGTTATTGGAAATTTCAAAATATTCAAAATAAACTCACAGGCAACTTTACGAGAATAAACCCAGTTTGAAAGTTCCACCCGAGAGGCGGGCTGCGTGATGGTCACGAGAACTAGTGGCGCTGCAGTAAGATTTTGCTTTAGCCGCCCGGAGTTCCCGTGTTGTGATCGGCGGTGGCGACGTGCAAGCAGCTACCGCGAATGGTGCGCTGCATTTCCACGTCACTTCTCGGACTGTGTTTGGCACTGCATAGTTTCTTGTACAAAAATGCGTTTGTCGTGTATGAGGCGTAGCGAGGAGGAGCAGTTTTATCTACATTGAAGTCTAGCTTCAACAGCGGCGGCCGCAATGACGACTCGGCTTCACGCAACTTGTTCGTTCGTTAGTTTGTTTATTCATTATTTATTTTCTATGTAAACAGTAGCATGGGCCAACATAAAAGCTGCTATACGCAGTTTAAGAACCTCATATATGTAGCCTCCGATCTCTTACGCTCAGCGGTGATGGGCTAGCAGACGAATGATCGTAAGCAAATTTGCTGTCTAGCCCTGCACGTTACCCTAAAAAATTCATACTGTAGGGCAAATAAAAATTATAATTCTATTATTATTATTATTATTATTATTATTATTATTATTATTATTATTATTATTATTACATGTGGTAGCGATTGGCAGATATGGCAGAGGTGGCGTCGTTGAGTATTAGTATGTATATTGTGGACAACAGTTACAAACACAACAATTACAAAACTTCGAGGATGCTTGAGCTTTGCCTTCAAGAGTAGAACGCAATAGCGTAACTGGGCCCTGTGCGAACGATTTTCTCAATTACTAGCCTAGCCTCGGTCTCGACGTATGCCTCAACCGTGCTGTGATAAAACGAACAACTGTGCGTGCAACACTGGCCGTTTCAAATTATTGTAGAATGTCTACTGCAAGTACAGTTGTGAAGTGCCCACAGCGCCATAATTGTTCCTTTTGCGAATTGGCAAAGGCACTTTTACACTTGCATAAAGCAACACGCAAACATAAGTTTGAGCGCCCTGTAATGGCTGGGCCTTTCTAACACCCACTCATTGCGCATTTCACATGTTTCGACGCCTGGCGCGATTTTACGCTTCTAACACTTAATATTGCATGGATTTAAGCAATTACACTTATTTTGTTAATGTAGTAGAACTTCTACTACATGAACAAAATAAGTGTAAACATTAAGCCCCGTTTTTTTGGCTGGACAGAATATTAATGAGAACATTTACTACATGAAATTAATACTGTTTCTTTCCAAATCAGTTTCGACCATTGGGGTGCCTCTGTGGTATAACACCTGATTGCCTTGCAGAGCCTGGGTTCTATTCTCATCATCATCATCATTATTATCAACCTGACTACGTCCACTGCAGGACTAAGGCCTCTCCCATGTTCCGCCAGTTAACCCGGTCCTGTGCTTGCGGCTGCCAATTTATACCCGCAAACTTCTTAATCTCATCTGCCCACCTAACCTTCCGTCTCCCCCTAACCCGCTTGCCTTCTCTGGGAATCCAGTAAGTTACCCTTAATGACCAGCGATTATCCCGTCTACGCGCTACATGCCCGGCCCATGTCCATTTCCTCTTCTTTATTTCAACTATGATATCCTTAACCACCGTTTGTCCCCTAATCCACTCTGCTCTCTTCTTGTCTCTTAAGGTTACACCTACCATTTTTCTTTCCATCGCTCGCTGCGTCGTCCTCAATTTAAGCTGAACCCTCTTTGTAAGTTTCCAGATTTCTGCTCCACAACTAAGTACCGGCAAGATACAGCTGTTATATACCTTCCTCTTGAGGGATAATGGCAATCTACCTGCCATAATTTGAGAGTGCTTGCCAAATGTGCTCTATTCCATTCTTACTCTTCTAGTTAATTCAATCTCGTGGTTCGGCTCCGCGGTTATTACCTGCCCTCAGTAGACATAGTCTTTTACAACTTGAAAGGCACTGTTATCTCAAAGCGCTGCTCTTTTTTGAGGTTGTACATTACTTTCGTTTTCTGCAGATTAATTTTAAGACCCACCTTTCTGCTCTCCTTGTCTAACTCCGTAATCATGAGTTGCAATTCGTCCCCTGAGTTACTCAGCAATGCAATGTCATTGGCAAAGCGCAGGTTACTAAGGTACTCTCCATTAACTCTTATCCCTAATTGTTCCCATTCTAGGCTTCTGTAAACCTCCTGTAAGCACGCGGTAAATAGCATTGGGGAGATTGTGTCCCCCTGCCTTACACCCTTCTAGATAGGTATTCTGTTGCTTTCCTTATGAAGCACTATGGTAGCAGTTGATCCCCTGTAGATTTCTTCCAGGATGTTTATATATACTTCATCGATGCCCTGATTCCGCAGTGTCTGCATGACAGCTGATATTTCTACTCAATCAAATGCCTTCTCATGATCTATGAAGGCTATGTATAGTGGTTGGTTATATTCTCACTTGTACTTAAGTTTCTTGTTATTTATCTTACTGGCAGGTTTCCTGTTTTTGTTTTTTTTCAAGGACAAGATGTTTTTTCGCTCACAACCGGAGACGCTGACAGCGACGCCATCATCGGAATTTCTGTGAAGCGAGCTTGTTAAAGCTATAACATTCACTAATATACAGCGCACAAACATTATAAATATAAGCATAGGTGAAGAGACAGTCGTTTATCCTACAACCTAATTTGAGAGCATGATCAAATCACACACCGAAAAATTGTTTTAACCTGCAACAAAAATAACCAGGGAGAGTAAGCAGACAACCAAACCAATTCGAGGCCATGTTACTATAGTATAAATCGGGCATAGTAAAGTGAATCAATTGCTTGACATCATTTAGTCTTGATTAGGGTATACTAAACCAATTATTCTTGACCGTGACAGACCTCCAAAGAAATCCATCGCAATTCAAAAGCTCGTACCAAGCTTCGCGTTGCAAAGATAGAAAGCTCACTGCCAAATGCAAAGTCCATGACATTCTATGCGATAATGACGGCATCGTAACACACTACCGACATGTCTTACTGGATAAGAAGTCTTCATCTCACGTAGAAAGTGGGAGCTCGCACCCGCTACCCATCCGCGCTTGTTCCCAGCGATTCCGTCCCATATATTGAAGTCGAAATGTTCATAACCAAGGCGCCCGTCCTCCCCCCTAAACGCATGGTGCTCCTAAAATGCTCAGGTCCCAGTTTGGAGGAGCCGCCAGAAATAAAACAGCAAGACGAAAAACACGCAACGAGCAACGCTGTCGATACTTTGAGTTGCATCAAAGTGACATTCGATCAATCGTCAACGGTCTCGCTGCCTTAAAAATAGTGGATATTATTGCTTTCATATATATTGCCCTTAATAAACAACACAAGCGTGTGTAAGTGGTCATGTTCTGCCAGTGACAAGGTTTTGTTACATTTTCTTCATATTACAGCAATAGGTATTTTTCTCAATTGCAGTGTTCTCATTTGTGAACCTTAGTGCAGGTACCGGTGGCACATGTCGGTGTCACTTCTAGGTGCAGCAAAGTGCACACGGAAGTAGCACACCATGAGTTCACTGCATCTGTAAGTACCTTCGTAAAAAATTGAATAAGTGATAACGTGCAAAGAGGGCCTCCAGCGTCTATCACAAGTGCACCTCGAGTAGGCGCGCCCAAACCACACGAAAGTGCATTCATTCAGATGAGGTGTTTTCAAGAAGGCTGCTTAAATCATCCTTTACGCGGCCTTCTTTCTACATTAAAAGCAATTGATAAAACTGTCAAGAGGCTTTTCACAAAAACCCCCTGGTTGATGACCTCTTTTGGATTGTGCTTGAAAAGTTGGAGTGGTTGCCACTGCGTCTTTTGAATTACACCGCTCATCATAAAAATGTCATGGTTATGTTGTACATTGTGATGGGAATATCCGCCTTTTTTCTTTTTTTTGCAAGAAAACCAAGCAGGAGCTCTCATAAAAGGTAGAAAATGCGAGAAAGAAGGTGAAATTGCTGTAATATTTTTCACTCTGCTCTCGATTGGTAGCTGTCGCGAAGACTTGTCTCATGAACCGTATGAAGCATGGGTACTGTTTCTTCAATAAAGTCTTTTTTTTTTGTAACTAGTACAAAACATTAGTACTGTTTTCCTAGAGCATTTTTGTATTCCAGTAAGTCAACTTGTTTGAGGCTTTTACAGACCTTTTGAGCCATTTTTTGTCTAGGCAAGGTGACAGTGGTTGAAATGGTAGCGGTCGTCATAAAATTTTTATGCTGAAAATGCTCATTCACATAGAATTCCCCTTACTTGGAGGTTAAATCGAATACAGGAAGTGCAATTATAAGTAGGAAATCGATTCTTAGCTAACTTGCAATGAGCAGCACATCCGGGCTAATCTATACAGGAGATCTTGTGTGTATCATAAGCTGTTCACAAATGCGACGCGAGAATGTTGAGTGGAAGCACATGATGAATGATTAAGTTCAATAGCAGTACAACAGAGAAGCAGGCACGAGGAACAGCGCAGCGAACCTTCGCGGTACGCCGCCGTAGCAGACGATGTGCCGAGAGTAGCACAAGGTCAGACTGCAGTGCCACTAATTCTCGCGACTGCCGTTTGGCCCATTCTCCTCTGCTGGAAGAGATGCGGAGCTTTGAAACTGAGTTTATTCTAGTAACATTGCTAACAGGTGTATATTAGGCCAAATGTAACACCCCTGTAAAGGTGGTTTCACTGCAGTAAAGGGATGCAATGCCACGAATACACTTATTCAAGATTGCTTCCACTTCTCTTCAATAGATGACATTTACACATGCCTTATTTCAGGTTTTAAAAATATTTGGCAGGTTAGTTGGATCATGACAAATATGCATATTTTTTTATATTAAATGTGATGTATACTATTTTAATTCGACTGTATTTTTTTACCAAATCACTATTCACTTCGAACCTAAAATTCACTATTCGCTCAAGTCTACAAAACAACATTGAAAAATTAAGAAATGGACTGACTAGAATCTCTCAACTATGCTCTGGTTTCAGGTCCCAGCCACATGGGTCTAATCATGTCTCCCTGGGAAGGAGTAAACCTCACTCAATGGTCATTCACCCCTGGCACACCGTACCGAGGCATCAAGTGGAAGAACAACAGGGACGCCACCTTTGTCTACCTCTCTCAAGGAATCGACATGGGACCCTGGAACTTCTGGATTGAGCTGCAGGTAAAAAGTGTTGAATGTTTGGGAATGTAGCAGCACTAAAAATGTTTTTTGTCAGTAAGAAGTTCGCTATCAGTAAATGTCTTTGTTCGTAGCTCCAGCAGTGGTTGAATTGTTTCGGTATTCTGCTTTTGATAACTAGGTCGGAGCTACGCTCGGCAACAACTTTTCTTGACAGCACTGTGGAAGCTACAGAACCGAAGTGCATGATTGCTAGCAAAGCTATAAGAAAGTACTTCATTCTAAGTCACTGCCATCTTCAGCTGCGATTTCTGCACCCTTGGTATTCATTCCATTGCTGTAATTGCCCACTGGTTGTCTGTTACAGACATTATGTGACCAGCCCGAGTCTATTTTCATGACCTAATATTTGCTATAATGTCACGGGGTCATGACACAACGAAAAGAGCAGACAGGACTGTTTATTTGGCCGTACTTGTGGTCAGTAAACGAAAAGTCACATAACAGCCACAGACTGGCACTGATAGCGGTGAACAGAATGTCGGCCATTGATTTATACATATGCCGTTGAATATTCAGCCTTATCACTTGTCGCGCAAGCTCTGGAATAATCTTGAGTGTTCACATCTTGTGTGAAATCTTAACAGAACGATCTATATAGATCACGAACCTTGTCAAACAATGAGGCGCAGTTTGCGCGGAGCATTTCTGACAGGCTTTGTAGGTGAAAACCGAATAAAAAAAGTGAAAATAAGAAACGCGCCCAATATCAGCTACAACTGTACTTGGATTATCTTTTACTGTGGAAGGAGGCACTTGCTCAAGATTTCATGGCATGTCCTTTGAGATGTTGATGAATTCACACTCGTGCTGCCCCTTGCTGGCTTCTTGGTTAACTGAAATTTTTCAACACCAAAGAAGCCTCCTTTTTGAGCAACCCACATGAATTTCCTTATAGCTTCATGCTACAACCAGGTGGTTTTCAACACAATTTCCTATAAATACACTAGAAGGAACTCTGGCGCTTGTGTCTATGAACAACAACGCATGGTACTTCAGAGAGCATGGGACCAATGGGTAGTACATAGATTTGTCTAAGGTTCTTCCTTCCATCTCCATTTCGCTCAGTGTGGTCTGGAGCCACTTTGTCACAAAATGACGTTCACCAAGTGTTTAACAATTGCACTTCACCACCTTAACCTAAAAAGGCTCACCAATTCATATCTGCTCACTAAGTTTACAATGATCTGTTCTTTTATCAGAAACAAACACCGAAATGCAATAATAAACAAGGCCACAGGTGTGTTTGAAGTTGCAAGCATGAAAATTGGGCAAATCCGCATACTACCCATCATTCCTATGGTGGCCGAATGATCGCAGCACTAAATTTTCTTCTAATAAATATTCCAGGAAGCCATGGTTGCAAATCTCCCTTTCTTAACCTTTCCACCACCCTGCACTTTTCCGCAGAACTGATTTGTGATAATTTCTTTTTGCTCTTGCAATGACAGCTACCCCATGGCTACCCAGCAAGCAAATCTGTTGTGGACATTGCCTTTCATACATACCACCTACAGAAGTCTGAGCACAAGCAGCGAGCCTTTGTAAAGTTCCTCAACGAGTTGCCAGAATGGATTCATGCCACTGCCTGGACATCAAGTTCAGACTTTTTTGTATTCTGAAATCGCTGCATTTTGCCCAGTGGTCGAGTGTTGTGGGGAGTTTCAATGAGAGCCTGGTAGTACACTGCTGTTTGTCATTTTGGAGATTACAGAACACGCGACCACTCAGAGGAATGTTGTGCGTGGGCCCTCAGCAAGATTTGGACCACAAGCTCTTCTTACGTGGAAGAAGCAACGGCTGCACTACATTTGTGGGGCTATCAGGCCACTATAAACCTGACGATGTTTTGAGGACATTGGCTGGCAGGTAGTGCCGCCTGTACAGATATTTTTGTTGTTTGCTCTAAGGGGGCCTCTGCTTGGAAAACACTACTTTCTATAGTGGGCACAAATGTGCATGTATAGGTAAAGATTATGAAGTGTCAGATTATTCCTACACTCAATTTTGCAGCTGGCACTTTGCATCAAAATGTAGGTGCTCCTGGTTTGTGGAATAGTCCGGCATAGCATATATAGCAGCCATGAAATATGTGACTGCACATAGAGGAGTATGGCAGCATCTTGCAATCTGAAGTGAATATGAATGAAAGTGAAGTACTTTGCTGCAGAGTTTTTTTGGTAGTGCAAACAACTAATATCTTTCAAGCAATTGTTGCTGATGCCATAGCCAGATAACTCCACTTGTAACGCATCTTTGAAGTTTACAAGGAGAGGCCTCTTTGAATGGTGTGTCACCAACCTTTATTCTGTTATGTTGTTTGTTAGCTAGGGTGTCGCATAAAGCTTTGCATTCAGTAGATTGTCCTGTTTGGCTGAACTGTTAATATGAGGGACCATTTCGCATTATTCTGAAAAGTGCTTGATGTTCCTTGCTGTTGAAACTATGGGATTATTTTTACTGCTTGACAGTAAACACCTTTTCTTTGAAAACACTTGCCACATCACATTTGCACTTCTTGCAATGCCTTGTTGTTGTTGTTTTTTTCAGTTGGTTGGTTGGTTGGTTAGTCAACAGCAGCACATACTTAAGTTTGAGCAAAGGTTGCTGGAGTTTGTGTGTATGTTCTCCAGGTTGTGGTTAAGGTTACGGCATTTATCAGCGTAAGCAATGCCGAACTATGCACAGCTGTTATGTACTAAGAGGCAGCGTTCTTGGAACGTGCTGGGGTCCAGGCATGTTTGCGGAACTGATTGCCAAGATTGAATTTATAATGAAGTCACACAAGCACTTTTGATCATAATCAGGACAGAGATTAACCAAATTTCTTGATTGCAATCATTAAGTTTGTCGCTGCTGCATGGTACAGTACGGCCAAATCCGGATAGAGATTGGCGCAGGTATCAGCGAAATCATAACTATGAAGCGAGACAGTGATGTACAGATTGTGATCGTGTTGATCCCTATCGGGCATTATCGTGATTAATATAATGACCAAAAGCTTGTTGATTAATATAATGACCAAAAGCTATAACGACCAAAAGCCTAACCCGGGCATAGTTTGGTGCAGACATCAGCGAAATTACAATCTCAAAGCCAGATCACCACGCACAGATCCCAATTGTCTTGATCTCGACTGGGCCCGATTGGGATTAAATGTGATGATTAACAAGGTTGTCGCTGCTACACACTACAGCCTAATCCAGATAGAGTTTGGCTAAGACATCATTGCAATCACAGTGGCGAAGGCAGATCACAATCGATCATGCCTAATATCGATCATGCCTGATTGCGATTAAATATGACGATCAACAAGTCTATCGCTGCATCACTGCGTCACACACTACAGCCTCGTCCAGAGAGTTTGGTGCAGATATCAGCGAAAACATGATCACAAATCGAGACCATGAAGCGTAGATTGCGGCCATCTTGATATTGGTCGTGCCTGATCCCAAATAAATGTGACATACAGCAGCATGCGATCCTGATCAAGCTTAATAAAGATCTGATCGTGATAGAAAGTTCCTGTGTGACACTGGTATTGCACAGGACTGTCTGTGTGGCTTGTGTAAAGTGTAGCCGGCAAGTAGCTTTTTTAGATCTATTTGCCACCTGACTAGCGTACTTGTAGAATTAAAAAGAATGAAGAGCACTCAATAGGTGCAAATAGAACCAGTGAAGAATGTTAAAGAATTTTGAAGGATGATGTCAGATTAGCATGTGCACTGCCATTAAGATGATAGACATAAGCATGTTTTTCCCTTTTCAAAAGAGAGCCATTATTAGCATTTAGTTGTGTGCGATGCAACTGTTCTGCGGGAGAACCCGCAAAGAAAAAGCATGTAAGTTTTGTGTGTAAATGAGATGTGGTGCTTCAAAACATGTCAAACCTGTGAGCATGAGCATACCATTGTTCATGATAAGTATACTGTCTTAAGGTTTATCATAGTCATTTAGACAGCACGTCATTTAGACACTGCTGCTCTTGCCATCATCACATCACCCACATAAGCAGACCGTTTCAAACTTTGTGATGCACCGCAACAGTTTCTAGAAAGATTGAATGAATCAAGGCATATATTGGCTCACGATGGTCTTACCAAAACTTGGCTTTTCTGAACTTCAGTCTGCATCACGATGGGATAAGCTTATTTGAGTAAAGATTGCATTCCAAGACTGCATCAGGTTCACTGAAGATAAAACAGTGTTTATAGGAAACTCATAGTTTGTTTAGATAAAACTTGTACAAAAAATGTATATTGTTTTTTTATATATACCTCAAAACCCAACAGTTTGTTATTAATCCCGGTGGTTCTAGTCGATGCTTGTGCAGTGCATTAAAACCAAGCTGTTAGGTGCACAGGGTAGAATCTAAATTCACAGCACTTATATGCCATATCACAAATATGTGTTCGCAGTTTCATAAAACAACAATTTAGGTATGAACATTGACATTGTCAATTATAGGTTGCACAGGATGATTGATCAGTTACATTCCTTCAACATGCTTGAAAACAGGAGACTTTGCAAATTTTCTTCAAGGATGTTTCGTATTTCTGAATATGCACGCTCTACATGTGTTAGTTGTTATACAATTTTGACCGTGCCTTCAGTTTGGGTAGGCATAGCGCCGTGCTTGTTATTAGCCACATTCAATGCATTCTAGTCCATTATGCACATGGTTTACTGAGTGTTCTTCATTTCTTTAAGCCCTGGTCTATGCAACATATCATTGTGGGCAAAAAAAATCTGGTTGTGTAAAGTTATACATATAATCCATGGCCTAGTCACATTGTCATTCACAAAAAGAAAGATGGGAGGTGGGGTGCAGACTAAATTAGTGTTTCTTGTCCAAATTGTTCATTTTGCATCATGTGTCATTCAGAAAAAAAAGACATTGTCTCAAAGTTTGATGTGCTGTTCTCGTGGACCAATGTTGTTTAGATGTTTATTTACAGTTCACTTAATTTATGAAGTGATGACAGGTGCCTACTGTCACAGACTGTGCACTTAAACTGTCCTGCACTGGAGCATTCGTAAAGCAGGGAGGCCTTTATGCTGTCACCACTATATCATTTGTTAATTTGTTTTTAATAATTAAAACTTCAGACACTCTTAATATGGGGGGCCACTGGTGTAAGCAAAGATTCCCTTCTTTGCCCCACCATGCAAGCAAGGCCTCGATATAATGAGCACAGATATGAGGAATTATCGGTTATAACAAAGGAAGAGAAGTTTTGATACAGTTACAGTATTGTATGTTTATAACAAATTTCTAAATACAAAGAAGTATTTCTGTGGCAGGACCTGGTTATATTAAAGGTACATGTTACACAAAACAAAGTTTGTTATATCTAAAAATTTGTTAGAAACGTAGATTTCGAACACTATTTATTGCAAGACTATTCTACATTCACGTCGTTATAACGGGTATTTCGCTATATCGGTGCTTCAGTGTACTGAGGTTTGAGTGTAGATAAAACACTTGATGATAGACGATGTTCTTTTTAAAAAACTTCCAGAACAGCTAACCTGGTTTGATGACACCGCAGGCTTTCAGTCTGCATTCATTGCCAATGCCACAGCCTTTCAATACTTTGTTTACATGGTCAGGCAGCTTTTGTTTGATTGATTGATATGTGGGGTTTAACATCCCAAAACCACTATATGATTGAGAGACGTCGTAGTGGAGGGCTCCGGAAATTTAGACCACCTGGGGTTCTTTAACGTGCACCCAAATCTGAGCACACGGACCTACAACATTTCCGCCTCCATCAGAAATGCAGCCGCCGCAGCCGGGATTCGAACCCGCGACCTGCGGGTCAGCAGCCGTGTACCTTAGCCACTAGACCACCGCGGCGGGGCCAGCTTTTGCTTAATTAACAGAGAAGTGCTACTGTTAAAGCCTAGAGCCACCTTTATTTTAGAGGACACTTAGGATTGTGCACATATCTCAGCTAAAGCCTTCCAGTTGAGAGTGACTGCAGATGGTGCTCAGGCCAGTGCATACCTGAAATAACAAAATATACCTCTCAGTGCGAAGCACCATAAGGGCTAGGCTGGCCGGTGTCTCCTGTTGCAAGGTGTGTCATGGGCCACCATTAAATCCTACAACTCCCCACTGGCCCACTAAACTAAAGAAGGCAACAGTTGGCTCTACAAGTAGAGGATGACTTTAGGGGGACAGAAGCATGCTTCCCTACATGCAGTAGGGAATTGAAACAAGGCATGTATGTAAGAAAGATCATGCATCTTAGGGTAAGCTGCATTCCAATGCTCTTTGCAGACGACATTAGTGCCTCCCCTACATGCCCGGTTTCAGGTTTAGCGCTCACTAGTGCCTCGTCATTGACAAGAAATCTCTCTCAAAACACCGCATGCTTTGCCCTTCCCCGGATCTCATGTTAGTGGAGCTGAAACACCCTTCCCTGCATGCTTTGCCCCTCCCTTGTTGTTTACTTCAAAGCTAACGTGCGATCTACTTGCTAAGCAGGACATTGCGGCAGTAGTTTCACATGCATTTTCTTATTGAAGTCCACCTGTTACCCTTCTGTTAATATAATCACTCCGGCAGTTAGGGTTTGTCCCTTCTATGCAGAAATCTGCAAGACTTTCTTGACTAGTGAAGAAAGTATTGGAAGACAGAATGAGGGCACACAAAATATGTAACCAGCATTCCATTAAGGAAACAGTTTTTACTCGATGTGCAGAATATGCTAGACTAGTCAGTGGCCTGCAAGAGGGGTGGTGTTGGAAGGGAGGTTGCTGTGGTTGTTTGGTCTTGGGTGTAATAAAATATTGTGTGTCAAATTACTGCAAAAGCCTATCAACTTTTCACCACTTTTTCACCGCCAACAATATGATTTCTTGAACTTTATGTTGAACTATTTCGTGCATGTTTAAAGGAAGGAAATAAGGTATTAACGAGACAAATACACAAGTGACAGGGACAATACGTATAATGCAGATACGTAATGTACGAATTTTATCGCTTTCAAGTACACCACGTGATTAGCGCTGTCGTAGAGAGGTGTTATAGATTAAGCCTATATCTATTCCCAATTCTTCTTCTAATAAAACTGTTGTTAGAAGGCGTTCATGCAGGTCATTTTTGTTTATCTCCTTGGTGCATTATTCCTTCCATTAAATATGATGTCTTGCTACGTTGTCCCTTATCAGCATTCTCATTAAAATTTTTTAACTAAACATCACATTCAAAACAACTGGCTGTGTGAAGAGGCACAGCACAAGCCTCCCTGCAAATGGCATGCTTCAGTGTCCAACAGGTTGTCTAGGATGCAACATAAAAAAAAAGTCTGTGATGTACTAAGACGATATATTCAAGGAGTTGTGATAGCATTTTGTATTGCTGTGCCTGTGACATAGTTGCACAATTGCGTTATACAACGGCGTGTGCCTTCTTTGCCTCTGTGACAGTGCAGAGTGTGCTTGCTTAAACTTTTTTTAGTCCTAGCCCAGTGCTGTTCTTAGAGGGGCACTAAAGGCAGAAATTTGGTCCAGCTACACAGGTAGTTCATGTAATGTATAACAGGTAGGCTATTAGTGTGTCGCTAAATGTTGATGCCATAGTTTCCTACAATAGTTACCAGAGGAAACTCTGACCCAGCTATTGCTCGGCCACCATGAGAATGGTGCGTAGCATGCATGGGCTGTCCAACTTTTGTGTTTGCGGCTTCAAATGCAGTATTGGTTTTGTCTATTGTTGTGTTTTGGCATTTGCTTTGGATAAAAGAATGGATCCTTGTGAACTTCGTGACCAGGTTTGAATTAGTGAGCACAACGTTTCCTGAACTTTGTCTAGCAACCAAGCCGACACAGGCATGACGGAGCCAAACGGTGTCAAAAGACAAATCCACACACTACCCACCATTCTCATGCTGGCAGAAATGTCATGCGTTACAGCCTCCATAAGCATTAACACCAGAGTTCCCTCTAGTGTATTTATAAAAACTATATAGTTGATGTAGTTAGTGTAATGCTGTATAGTAACATGGGTTGCCAAGAAAAAGTAACATAGTTGAGGGCTGTAGAGGATTAGGCGACATGATGTCAAATTTGCCACCATGAAAAATGACACTAGCCATTTTTCGGATATATGGTGTAAAATGCTCGGCTTTTTGAAAGAGGCCTTTGTTCAGATATGGACTTCCAAAATGCTGGTGGTGATGATAAGAGCGACAAAACTACTAAATCAAATAGGCCTATGCAGCTGGTAATAGAGCTTTCACTTCTCGGAAGATGAGCTTGAGACTCTCGACTAGTGGCACGAGAGTCATGTTAAAGGCAGACCAGTCACATTTACCCCAAGGCAGCTATTGAGGAGTGCCACTGACTGCTCACCTAAGCAGATTACTTTTAGCATGAATGTGCAAGAAATAAGCAGCTTAGTCATTTCGGAATAACTTGCAGATACATTTCTGTGCTGCCCTTTAACTTGATTCAAATTATGGCAAAGCATAGCTCTAGAGATACTGAATTCGCATTAGGTTTGTGTGCTGCGACTGAGTTGCAGCCATGAACAATATGCAGTGTCTTAATGCATGCAACTTAGTTTCAATGATTGAATTGGATCGGATCAAACTTTCTTTGCGCATGCAATTGGGTGCTGGCGTGCCGATGAGAGCCTACATTGTCTTCAGTGTTGCCGTTACTCAGTGCAAAAACACTTAGCTTTCTTCAACTTTACCTCGCACTAAGCTTCTTTTTTTTTTCCTGCACAGCAGGCGCAAAGAAAGAAAATTATGCACTGTAGTTTGTGACCAAATTTTTGCCTCTAACACTCCTTTAGCTTTTGTAGAAGCCTGTAAAGTGGGTCTTTGCTTTACTTAAGGCCGCACGAATGCATAATAGTAACTGCATCATTGTTTAGATGTGGCTTGGTGACAAGACCACAGAAAATGTAAAAAAAAAAAGGTGCACCTGTATATTGCCCAATGAAGCCAGTTTGTGTCAAACTGGTCGAACTTAACTTTTCAGGCGACGTATGCCATGTTCTTAGACTGGCTGCAAGAGCAATGAGACTGTTGAACAATAAAGGCTTTTTTCTCTCTGGGAGAAGAACGCAGTTTATTGATTGTGGTATGCATGAAACATGATACTGACTTGGCATTGTGCTGAAAAGCATAGAAGTGAAAGTGATTTTGCATTAAATCGTATTTCGTTCATGTCGTGGGTGATGCATATTGCAAGCTGACCAACCATGGGGCAAAGAAGTCGCATTACATTAATAAGGTCATACAGAATAGGCATTCGTATCACTGTGTTTGTCACAACCTCTATTATACACAGACAAGAGGAATCACCATTTTGCATGTTGTGCAAGTTTCGTTGAATTCTCAGCTACAAAATTTTTTTAATTAAACAGCCTCGACCTTCCCTTTTATGGAGCACCTTCCTTACGAAGCAAGAAGCTCTAGTACTACTAGCCTTCTTCCCAGTTGACATCATAGGCTCAGTAACGCCACATAAGGCAGATACACAAATACCGTTAAAACCCTATCCAAACAAACCAGATTCTTACAGCTTAGACCCAACGAAGAAATTTCCGTTCTCTGGCAAATGCTGAGATGGTTCACTGTTGTTATCAACCCAAACTGGCAAACTAACCTGGCCAAGAAACTCGATTTGACAAAGTTTTTCCTTAAATAACAAGAGTGAAAAGGCTCTGATTTTTTCCATCTTTGTTTGACAGATGAGAGTTTCTCTTCAATCATGCACTCAGTACCGGCTTATAAGGCAGGAAAAACAGTACCTATAAAACTCGACACAAACAAACCATATTTCATGTTTCCTATCCAACAAAAAATATTTCTATTCTCCGGAAAATGCTCCCGAGGTCCATTACTGTTACCAACCCGAATTAATGAACTAGCCTGGCCACCATACTCTAGCAAGGTTTTTTCTAATATCACCAAAGTTTTTTCTGAATCCCTGTCTATCCTATTATTAGAAATTTGGCGCAACCTCGACTCACGCAAACACTCACACAAGCACTCACACTTCCACCAGAGCAACACACACGACACGCAGCGCTCTGTCTATCCTGTCCACGTCTACGTAGTGCGCTTTTATTTCAAGTAATCATGTATCACCAACTCGCCCAATCATTCTGTAGACACGCACAGAATAATGGACTCTGTAGTCGGTAACGCTCTTGCAAACCAGATGACGCCAGGGCCAGTGATGGTTGCATTCATAATCTTTAAATTTATGCGGCACCCCACAAAACACAAGAAAAGCAAGAAAACTTCTAATAAACATATCGAAAGGAAATTTCAAAAGAATACTAGAAGTTTTGTTAAGAAGTTAATCAGACCTAAGCAGCTTGAAAACTTCCTCTAGGTGTGTTAATTCCACATTGTTAGAAGTCTAGAAAACTGCTTGCAAGAATTCTAAAAAACTTCTGGATCTCTTCTTGTAAAGTTTGCCCTAGTCAATTTGCTGCATCATGCCGACGTTATGCAATTGCATTTTACTTCACTGTCAAGAGTGATAAATAAAGGCATGCCTGTGTAATGTGGCATCAGATCAATTTCTGGAGCTTCACTAGCCAGCAAAATTGGCAATTCCAAAAAGGCAGATGTTCAGCAAAAGAATAAAGCGCGAACATAAGAGAAATTCTTGGACATGGGGTTAATAATAAATAACATACAAAGATGCCGAGAAAAGCATAGGAGACGTTATTAGGAGTAATTGTAGTGTAATTATGATGAAAGAAAAGCAGACAGAAAGATAACTTGTTTTCGGTCCCTTTTACCTTTCGGTCCACTTTTATTTCTTCACATTACAATTACTCCTAATAACATCCCCTACACTCTCCTCAGCATTCTTGCGTGTTTCTTCTCATCAATATATACACGGGCATTTAGTGGGTATCTGGCTGCTGCACAGCTAGTTTCATCATTACTTGTGCGTGACGAAGGTAGGTAGTGCTGATAGTTGAGAAAAGCGAGAACTCGTTGCTCGATTGAAGCTGTTCCACTGTTTGCCGTACTGCTAGTTGTTCTCCTTTATTGCCGTGACAAACTGATATAGGTGCTGGGTACAATCCGAATGCACCAGTCAAAACTCGAGATGCCCAAGCTTCTGCCACCATTGCCACAATTCCGGACGAAAACTTGGCCCTTCATTACGGCCACCGCTTGTTAAGACTACCTTCTGAACTTGGTCCCTTGAGCCTGGCAAGAATGACTGTTACAACGGCAAGTCAGACACAAAAGAGTGGCAAAGACAAACTCGCATCAATTCTAAGCAACTACGCAGCATGCATCCTGAAGACGTTTCATGGTGATGTGTTCGAGGAAGTGAATGACTGGCTAGCCAACATCGATTGGGTCGCAGCAGCCAACGAATGGAATGAAACCAAGAAACTTGGGTACATCTGTTTCACACTTCACGACTACGCTCGCACTTGGTATGAGAACCATGAGCGGTCTGTTACCGACTGGCAAGAATTTTAGTGACATCTAGGCCAGGCATTCAGAAACCCAGAGAAAAGCCGAGCGGGCTTTGCAGAGCAGAGTTCAGAAGTCAAATGAAAATGTGCCTATGTTTGTTGAGTACATGTCGCGTTTGTGCCGATGCGTTGACCCAGGGATGGATGAGACAAAAAATTTTCAGACTCCTAATGCAGGGTGTGAAGGAGCAACAAGTAAGTGATGGTCGGAGTATTGGTGCCAGAAAACTAAAGAGAAAGGACAAAAACAAATTGTGGGGAAAATAAGGACATTGTGCTGTTAAGGGCAGATAATTGGGCCATGAATTTGCGTTTTTTTTTATATCCTATTACAAGATAGTTAATCGAAAAAGACAATTAAGATTAGGTCAACTTAAAAACAGAACGAAACATTTTTTTCTCTATTTGTCGAGCCTGGTGGTACACTTGTCACCGCGCCGTCATAAGGAGCAGGCTCGTAAGATGGCATCCATCCATCCATTCGACGCTCGCGCGGTCATGTATTTAAAAATGGGCGGCTGTACATCTTTATCGGCGTCACGATGCAACAGGTTCATGGGTGTCACACCGGCAGGCCTTTCCGGTCATTCTTTTGCAAACTCCTTAATAGAGCTACTTCAGCAAACCGTCGGCGCAGGACTCACTCGCTACTATGCTGTGCCCGGCAGCACTCGAGCCTTTTTTTTCCGAAAATTGTTCACAGTGTGCGGAGAAGTCTTCGAATATGTGCCACCTATCCCCAACCCAACCTGGGGGGAGTGGTAGGCGACCCCGCTTGGCTGTTTTTTTTTTTTTAATTGCAGGCCCGAAAGGCCTTGCATCGACGAGCCCAGGCAGCAGCCGACGTCAATGGGACTTAGAAGTGTGGCAGCTTGGGCTAGTTGGTACGGCATGACGATAGATATAGCGCGAGAACAAAACGACAACACAGAGTCATTCGTGTCCTTCTTGTCTCTGTGTCGTCGTTTTGTTCTCGCGCTATAACTATCGTCAATGGGACCCCGTACTAGGGAGCCTCAGCTACCAGTTGTCGGCTTCGTCCTCTTATGGAAAGGTTTTTATCATAACCACGCGGATCGTTACCAAGCGTACGACATTACGAAATCGTGGAACAGTTTAGTTATAGGCCCTGACATGTGGATTTCTCTACATTATTCCGGGGCGATCAAGCGCAAATGCCGCTCAAGCGTAGTATCAAAGTTGGCAACCTTTTTGCAAAAGCGAATATCACTCCATAGGAAATCCTTTCGCCCGGCGAGCAAAGAAATAGACTTACTTTTTTGAGAAGAAGGCCACTGCGGTGTTCACGAACTTCCACACGCATCAAGCGAACGAGAAGAAAATTGCGTTGTTGTCGCACGTTTCCCGCCACATTCCGCTAACGCGAAACTATGGTGAAACGGGTGAAACCAGGCTCTGGAGCACGTGCTCTGAAGCATGACCTACTACACTCCTGACCTGCCCAGAGAGCACCTCTTCCAGCGCCCACGTTCTAGTTCATACCTTCTGCCGCTAGGGCCGTAACCTACGAGCGGCGTGGCGCTAGGCAGCACCTGCTCGCTGACGTCATCTTCACTCTTTGTGGTCAAATTTTGACCAACAAAGCACTCGTAGTGCGTATTTATGATCCAAAATTTAGAATTATTCAGAAATAATAATACTAAAAGACATTCAGAATTTTTTTGCAATAAAATGCACGCGACCACGCATAGGCTGCCCTACATCGTGTAAATCTACGGGTTCCCACGTTTGTCAACCAGTGTGCTATAAATACTCAAGCGCTCTGAACACCTTGCTTAACCAGCAATGTATGGGAAGAAATAGTCACATATATGCCGCCAGTTCACTGCAGAATGCAGGCATTCTTATACCAGCGCCTACAAAACAACCGTAAAGAAACAGACGAACAGGTTATAGGTAGCGCCACCTACGGCGAGCGATTGAACGAGAGCGGGGACACGCGCTCCCATAGGAACCCCGCTATCTGAACAGGTCAGGAGTGTAGTAGGTCATGCTCTGAAGCATGCTCTGAAGCGCGACAACAGAGGGCGTACCCTAGCGGTGTTTTGCAACAAGCACCAAAAACGGGAAAACAATTTTTTCACTAGTAGTTTATTAAAAATATAAAGAAATGTCTAATACTACGTCTAAAAAATGAATATGGTGACGTCTTGATTTACGCGTAAGTACTAGACTGCTGCGACAGCATCTGGCTACACTAGATGTGGGCGCCGTTAGCGCCGTCGCGGAATCGTCTGCTAGCGTATTCACATTTGGCGGGGCTTAGAGACCGCGAAAATGCGGCCGTTTCTGTCGTGATCCAGCGCTGAACGGTCATTGAATCTCACCGTGCTGCTACAAACCGACGATAACGCAACAACTGAGCTCCGCGTGCTTTAAAACTTATCATGACTTCAGGTGCACTACGCGCGTCACTTCGTAAAACCGAACTGATGTTCTCTAGTGGGCAAGTGCTTCCGATCTAAGGTACGTGTTCTAGAAAAGTGTTCATTGCAGAGGAGACGTGACTCTCAAAGTTCGAAGATAACCTTGCCCAGCAGTACATTTTCACTGTGCCCAGCAGTCATTTTCATTGTATCTCGCACTGCGATTATTAGCACACCTCAGGAGTCGAAAACAAGACGTTTTTGTGCAACGCTGTGCTGCATTCTTCGACTCATTTCTTTAGCCACGGCTGTCATTAATTCCAACTTGAAGTAATTTGAGCGGGGTCAACACTTAATGAGTAGAGTATTAATTGCATGTCTTACAGGATGCATACATATGCTTGTGCTTGGCACTCTGGAAAGATTCACAGCCTTTTCCACCATGAAACCAAAAAAATTTCCATATTATACTTGCATTTTACACTTGAAAATGTGGCGTATGTTTGCGTCTTCCTCAAATTCATGGCAGTTAACAGGAAGGAGCTTTTCTAGAAACTTATGTGGACCTATGCCTATATCATTCATAGGTTCAGCATCATGAATGAAGACTAATAATAGAACAGCCATTTATGGTTTACTTGCTAAGAGCACCGTCAAGCATGCATACTGACTGCAAGCAACATTGTTTCCTACTTGAAGATGCAAAAGAGAAAAAAATTGGCAGATCCTATGTACAGTGGGAATCGATGATATGCAAAGTGCTAATTAACAAGGTTGATATGTCACTTTAAAATCAGCACAATGTTACGAGGCCAACGTAAATTATGTAGTACATGACTTCCATGTCGATTATCATGTTTGGATGTGTCATTTACCCTCATCGTCTATCCACGTCACGTAATACCGAATTCGGTATATGTGGAGATAGCAAAACAGCCACGAGCACACCATGAGCGTAGCATGGTCATGTTTTACATGACATGCATATCATAATTATCATGTTTGGACGTGTCATTTACATTCACCCTTCATTCACCTCGCGTAATACCAAATGTGGCATACGTGAAGCTAGCGAAACGTCCACCAGCGCATGATGACCGTGGCATGTAGTCATGTTCTTACATGTTGCATATCTCATTATTTTGATGTTTACACCAGTTATATCCCATCGTCATCAATTAACGTCCCGTAATACAGTATTCGGTAAATGTGAAGCTAGCGAAACCACCGCGAGTGCATCATGAGCGTTTAGTGATGACTTATGTGACATGCATGTCACGATATCTATGTTAGGGTCTGTAACTTATCTTCACCATGCAGTCATGTCATACCATGCCAGTTTTGCAATATCTCATGTGAACCAAACTACCGCAAGCGCAGCAAGACCATGAAATGTAAATCATGACATTCATGACATACATGTCATGATTTTCATTCTAAGACTAGTCACATATGCTCGGCATACTCTCATGTTATGTCATACCAAATTTGGTATCAATACCATTATTGAATCGGCCAGGAGAGCTAAAAGTCATAGGCGGAGACAGACAGACAGTCTCTCCAAAGTTCGCCAGGAAATTTACAATAATTACGATACTGGCCAATTATAATTCTGAGTGCAGCTTCGTGTTGCAGCAAGGTCAATGTTGTTTGAACTTTTAACTTTCCGCAAGGTACCAACAACCCCATAAACTACAATTTGTGTTGTGATGTAGAACAGTACACACTACGCCATTATTCATCTTTCTGCACTTAACTGAGGTACCCGCTACACATCTGTAGATTTTTATGTGCACTTTGTTGATGCTGCATGTGGCTGATGAATGAAGAATGATGGCCAAGCTCTTTACTGGGTGGGATGTATTAAACCACATGTTCATTTATCAATTAATGTTTTGTAATGACTGGTTTTCATTTTACTTTTCCGCAACACTATTTTTGCATACGTTAGCACTATTCTCTGTCCGACATTACACCTGTATAAGGTCTTTCTGCAAACGAGTTTCAAGCACCAGTATGGCGGCTCTGTGGTAAGATACTCAACTGCCACACAGAGGACCAGAGTAAAAATCCCATTCAATCCTGGCTTTTTTTTTTCTCTCTTTTAATTTTTCATGTATACAGTTTACAATATGGACTGCAAAGGCAAAGCAGCTCACCACAGGAGCGGCCGCCTAAGAGCTGCACTCTAAAAGCAGTCAAATCTCACCAAGATGTTTTAGCATTCACTAAAACCACCTCGTTACATTCATGAAACACTGAGCTATTCACAGAGCAAATTCATTTGTCATCAGGAGAAGGGCCACTTTATTTTTACCAATATACAGTTGGGAAGTCTGATGGATGTATACACAAATGCCTGTGCTACAACCAGAATGGTTGAACCTACATAAACTTTCTACACACAACACGCTTGCAGACTTTATACATGCTTCTAGTTGCCACAGATCTTTGAGATGAGCACAGTGCGTCGCAGCGCAAGCTGATGAATGTCCTTGAAAGCAAATGTCCTTTCGAGAATCACATGAAGGATGCTTATTTCGTCCAGCTGACTTTAGGAATGTCATAATGCTCTGTCAGCGAATCCAAGTGCCGGTTGAATTCCTGCAGTAAAGTAAAGACTGGTTTTGTAAGTGCATAACAGTAAAAATTGTACCAGACAGTTACTGTCAGCAGCACTATTAGAAAAAATTCTACAGCACAAAAAACAGCTATATTCATAAACGTATTGTACTTCTGGTCATGACACATAAGCCATGCCCACATGCACTAACACAAACATTATATTTATATCTGTACCCTCCTGTACCAATGTTTATGTGTAAGCTGACAAAAAAAAGATTTAAAAGATTAGAATTGCTTTGCAAGCCTGATGAAAGTGCGGAGCTGAGCAGCCTTTCCCATCGATTCTCTTTTTTTTTTTCCTTCCACACCTTCTTTCTTTTGACCTGTATTTTTACTTTTCTGTTAATTTCTACTTTTTGCCAATTTTTTCTTTTCTTCTTTTCCCCCTTTTTTTCTTGTTTTTATACATGGCTTTGCCTGCCTTACCCCAAGTGACAACAGCCTGGACCCCTAAAGTGCTTTGCACTTAATATCGTCATGAAGGCGCTCAAAGAAGAGGAGGAAGAAGACATTTCTTAGGCACGAGCGCACGCTCCATATGCAACAGGTGGCTATGCTAAATGTGGTTTTGCCTGCATTACGCCAAGCAACGATGACAGCCCAAGCCACAGAGTGCTCTGCACTTGCAGAAGTAACTACTAAACGCTAATAAAACAGCGTGATTTAACAATATTTGTGCTTTCAAACAGTTTTCGATTAAAAAGTAACAGAGTAAGCCCCTCACAAATTCGTTGAAATAAAGCATAAGAGGCTACATATGCTGCTAGCTGTTGATTTACTTTCTTCCCATTTCTGAAGATCCTCAGTGAATTTTGTTGGTGCATCAACTTAACAAATTTCATGTCGTGTTCATCATAATTATCAACTGAGTATGTATCCGAAAAATATAAAAAATTGGCACCAACTTACCTCTACTCTTTGCTTGTGTGTCTTGGACGCTTTTTCCATGATCCTTTCAATTTGCTGTGAAAGAGAAGTTGAATACCTTATGCATTCATTGTCACAAGAATTTATTTAGATACTTTATTAGCATAGGCATGAGCCGAAGGGGAGGGGGTGCAAAGTCTGTCCCCATACAGAGACTTAGAGGAGCACTGAAAATGTGCACCTTGTGTGTGTGTGTTTTTTGTCATGCAATAAGTAGATTATTACCCACTCATCACAGCTGGAACCCTCATTTGTAGAAGTGTGTGATGTGCGATGGCTGTTTATTTAGAAACATTTTTAGGGTGCCCAGGCACAGTTTCGGTTTAAAAGAGCATCGACCTAGGCAGGAGCAGCTTCGGAGTCATGGTAAACACAGCCGGCTACGTGACCAAGGAAGCTGTGACGTGAACACCGCATGTGAGAGCAGGTTCCGCACTGACAGGTAGTACAAGGTGCGTGCCAGCAACCAGACAACACAAACTAGTGACATAGCTTTGTTTACGCTGTTTACATCGATGTCGGCAGGTGCTACACATCTTGCTCAGTCACAAGGCAAGCACTTTAAAATTTGAATAAATTCTAGGCTACAATTTAGCTGTTCTTAATGTCTCCACATAAATCTATCTCACTCATTATCTCGCCTTCAAAATGTTGTGTCAGTTCTCTTTAATGGGGGGGAAGGGGTGCAATGAACTTTCACTTCAGCCAGCTGAGAGGGCACCCAGTGCATGCCTATGCCTATGAGCTCTGTTGGGCAATGCACAGGAAGCAAAACGAACATGTTGAGGTATGAATTTATGCAACGCAGAACACAGAAATATACAATAGCTCTGTCATAAATTTTATGCTGATGAATAGAAAAAACAACAAATGCATATTGTGCAGTATGTCAGTTCTTTTTGCAGTACAGTAAGCACTTGTTAATTCAAACTCAAAGGGGACTGTAAAATTGCCAAAATTAGCAGGCAGGTGCAAGAATGAACAGGCGTCGCGGCGTACTGCACGGGCATAACCCAAAGCAGCCACCTTTGAACTCGTTATCAGGAATTATGTGCTACTATACATTTGTGGCAGGTGATTTCGCAAATCAAAGAGGCCTTGACATTCTCACTTAACAATCTGTGGTATTCAGCAAAAACTAGAAGCAAGGTCTATTATGCCGATTCAGATTTGAAAGGTTGGCTGTAAAAGAATATTTCAGCAAAAAACAGGCCCTAAAAGTGATCGACTGTAAACACCGCCCATCGATGACGACCACCATTTCTTCATGGTGTGTGAAACATCACGTGCTGAAGGAGCGGAGCCGTCGTCTTCTACCAAGCTTTCAGCTTTCATAAATCGTTCAATTATAGTGCCAAACTAAAGGAAGCTAAATTATCTCGTTTTCGCACGCAGCTGACCAGAGAACATCAACATTCGCCGAAGGTTGACGCTCACACACATAGCTCCTTGTTACATGTTGGCTTACGAGTGCGCCAGTGTCGTCCGGCTCTCAAGCCGCTCGCATGTTTGTAAATGTATTCAGTTACAAATTAAGTGCTCGACAAAATGTGCAATAGCTTTACTAGCTTGCTTATGCAGATGGGATGGGCACTCACTACCGACTGATTTTACAACGAAAGAATTGTGGTAAATATACCAATCACACATTTAAAAAAAAAAATTTTTAAATGCGGTGCCCCGCCGTGGTGGTCTAGTGGCTAAGATACTCGGCTGCTGACCCGCAGGTCGCGGGTTCGAATCCCGGCTGCGGCGGCTGCATTTCCGATGGAGGCGGAAATGTTGCAGGTCCGTGTGCTCAGATTTGGGTGCACGTTAAAGAACCCCAGGTGGTCGAAATTTCCGGAGCCCTTCACTACGGCGTCTCTCATAATCAAATGGTGGTTTTGGGACGTTAAACCCCACGTATCAATCAATCAATCAAAAAATTCGGCTGCGCACACATCGCAGAACTGCTTGTCTCGAAATGTAGTGCATATTGGGACAAAGCAATTGAAATTCACACTCCCGCAAACACGCCGATGTCTGGCTGCGCAATCTGCGCCATTCATTTTCATGTAGAACGCCTCTAACAGTTCACGTGCAGCTGTTTCCCTGCTACCTTATGTAGCAAGCAAAGCACACATCCACACAGTGCATACATAGAAATATGCGTGCCCTTATCGTGTGAGAGCATCAACTCTTCTCACAGTTCCTCTGGTTTACGCACCTGCCCGTTTGGTCAATGTATGATTTGCCAAAGCTCTATGTCAATTCATACACAACTCCCATTGCACAATCCAAGTAACGGCCAGCATGCTTGATTTCACAGTTTGTCTTGTTTTAACCTCACCAGAGACATGCGCACACAGCTTGGACAGTCAAGGCAGCCATGCAGGCTAGTTGATTTCATTCACTTTCGTTCATATTTATAGCACAAAACGAAAAGGAACGGAGACACAGAAGCAACATAAACAGGACGAATGCTAGACATCAACCTATTTTTTTTATTGAAAATGCCAAACCGTCTGACATTAGCATATGCGCACAATCACACCCTGAGGTGCTTTCTTATGTCTGTCACTTCACATGTTACCACGCTGCATGTGTAAGATTCGCTCTCAAATACTCAATCTCTTTTCTGGGTAAGGCAACTGACGCCACAATGACACATTTTTTTTTTATTCTCTCGCGTTGCCTTATCCTTGCCCTTTCCAGGCATGGTCCCGTTAATCTGTCAGTCAGCCGTGAAGTGACAGTGATTAGAAACACCTCAGAGTGTGATTGTGCGCATATGCTAATGTCCGACGGCTTTTGGCCTTTTCAATAAAAAATCAGTTGATGTTTAGCACCTGTCCAGTATAGGTGTTCCTTCTGTGTCTCCATTCCTTTCCGTTTCGCCCTACAAATATGAAAGCTGGGACAGCTTCATATTTGAAGACGATCGGCACATTGTACCTAGTCGAAACTTTTTTGGAGTTGTGCACTGCTTTGTGTATGTAGGGGATCACCTCAGGCCGTGCATCATTTCTATGTGCTTTTTTCCAGCCTTAATTAATGAGAACTGACAGACAATCATGCCAAGGAAAGTATAAGGAATGTTACTAAAAGCACTACCACATTTATTCGAATATAGGTCAATCTTTTTTTTCTCCAAAAATGTTGTTCATAACCATCTATCGACCTATATTCGTGACCAAAAGCCTCAACCTATATTCACGATCCAACCAACCAAAAGGGCCGAGCTTATAGCGTTCGACTGCTGCGCCCGCTGTTCTTTAAGCGATTCTTGCTGCATATGCACTCTATATACCATAGAATTTGAAATAAAGACTCGCACCTCCTCCATTCCGACTACCTAAGTAATTGGAAGAAAAGTTATTAATGCAACAGCCTTGTACTGCCTTTTCAAAGCCCCTGCAAAATGCAGCCGCTCCGCAATGTTTGCAATGGAAACCTTGATTTCCATAGGTATCGACCTTCTTACGGAAAGGAGGATTTCCACCTCTCTGGGCTGTTGCACGAGAGTACAAAAGCCTACGTCATAGCCTCAGCAGTGCACTTTTTGGAGGGGGTCACGCACACAAACAACAGCCCAGAGAAGACTTTGGTGGCGCCCAGGGAGCCTTGAATGAAAAGGTCGATAGACTGTAAGTTCCTAGCCTGCTAGTCGTGCTTCCGGTAGTGCCTTCCGGCGCGCAGCTGCACTGGCACTGGCCTGAGGCCTCGCCACCTCACACTGCTCGTTGCACGATCGGCATGACGGGGTGACTGTTCGCATCTGCTATAGGCGCTGAACCGTGCTCCCTACCAGGTTGCAGAAATCAGGCGCCTTCTTCTAACCACCAGCACCATTTGCTTGTGCACGGTTGAAACGATGTCAGGTAGGCAGAGCTAAACAGGTGACTACAAGTGCCAAGTGGTACTTTTTCGCCGAGGACTCGAGCAATTGTGCCGCGCAGCGCAAGTTCTGTGTGAATGAGAAGTTGATTAGGGGTAGCAAAAGCAGCAGGACCGCCTGTTTGCTTGCAATGGACGGCGTCGTGCTTTTCGCGGCCCAGCAATCGGCAGCGAGGACAACATCGTTCAAGAGGCCGTAGATGCTTACGAAAAATTTGATGACAACACATCTGACAAGATTACGGCCTTGGCAGCAATTAGGGCACTAAATTATGTAAATACAGGAGTGCTGCGTTTCAGTATTTCTGTTTCTAAATTAAAAAAAAAACATGAGCCAACCTATATTTCTTTTGTTTTTTTCTCATAGAACATTACGAGTAGAGGTCGACCCATATTCATGCCCAACCAATTTTCTAGTACTAAATACAGTTTTGTAATGTAATTGTGAAGGAAAAAAGTGGGCGAGAAGATAACTTGCCACAGGCAAGAAACGAACTTGTGACCTTCGAATAACGCGCCCAATGCTCTACCAACTGAGCTACCACAAAGGTCGTCCCCCGTCCACTTTATGGGGTATTTATGTGCATTTGAATGTGGGAGCGTCAGTCAGTGCCGCCTGTAGCCACTGTGGCAAGTATGGGACACTCATTTTTTACCTGTTGGCGTCATGTAGCATGTGATCTTCTTACAAGCTGGCAGCTGTACAATAATCTCTCGGATATCACTTGAAGGCGTCAAGTCTGCCAGAACAAGACCCTCGCTATCAATGAAGAAAAGAAGGGCAAATTTAAGGGCTTGTTTTCTTTGTTAGGCACAATATAATGAGAACTGACAGACAACAGTATAGTAACATAATTGCAAAGAAAGAGCTGTGGACAAAAGATACTTATACTCTTTTCCCTATACTTTTTTTTGGCATAATTGTGTGTCAGTTCTCATTATTTTTTGTGTCTAACAAAGAAAGCGAACCCTTAAGCCTACCCTTCTTTCCTTTTTTCCATCCCTGCCATTTTACCTTTTGTAGCAATGACTACACAGTAGCCACCAGGATAGTAGTCTGAATACCCCGACGACTGCAGCCGCTGCACTTGGTGATAAAAACTGTTGAAAACTGCATGAACATACAACTTTTGGAGGGCTGATTCTAGACACATGGAAGCTATTGCACATTTCACAATCTAAGAATGTGCCATATCGATTGGCAGTAACATTGTGTAGAAGCGTGAATTATAAGCCCAGTATACATGCGAGTGTGACAGAGTAAGCTTCACATCTAAGAACAGCAACAGCCCTTCAGCAGGAGTCTAGTGTGTGAATGACAACTCCTGCCCCAACTGATTAAAGGTTTCCAAGATAGGATCATACAAAATGCCACAAAACACGACCCACCTTTTTTCATATAAGTAATGTCGTCAAAGGTCTCAATAGTGGAACCTTAATAAAGCTCTATAGGAGACACACTTCTGAACAGCAACCTCTGCTTTATATTGAAATAGTATTTCCCCATTGTTTTCTATACATTCCTTTACAGCAATGAGCAGTACCTTTGGAGCTCTGTGATGTGAGCACGAATGAGTGGTGGTTTCTCTGCATGAGCAAGGCAAGAGAACGCATGCCGACAAATGGAACAACGGCTTCGAAAAGGCGGCCACTGGCTTGCGAGGGCTGCCAAAGACACTGGCCGCCGTGATGAATTCGATGGAGGCGGGGAGCGCAGAGTACAGCCACATTATCATTAGGAACGACAATTAATTTGCAGGCACGTCACACATGCCCCCGATGAAGTCTTGTTTATACAGCCATGCAAATCAAAAACCAAGCATGCACAGTCACTGCAGGGCACAATACAATTTGCATTATAACATCGCTATAACACTTTCAAACAAACCTGCTGCTCATCATATAGGTACAGTATCTAGAACGATAGAGTGTCATGCGAGGAACTGCACAACCAATGTCTGCAGTTGCAAATGCGCCACATATGAGTATGCACGGTGCCAATGATGCTCGTCTTTAGCATTCTTTAATCCTTGTTTATCACCATGAATCCATCAACCACTTTTGCCATCAAAACTGCTATAAATGGTTTAATGCAAGAACAAACAAAAAATAAACAAAGCGAACCATTGTTGATATTATATAGCGCCATGCACCAAGAACAAGGTGACAGTATAAAACTTGCTGATTCAGGAGGTTGCACTTGACGGAAACTGCAAAGCAAGCACATCATTGGCGCAATGCATGCTCAGACCTTTTCTCACTACACATGTCGCTTGTGCTGTTTCAAGTGTGACGCACTTTTGTTGTGAACGTATGTTGACCACTCTACTACAAAGTAATAGGCCCTAGCCTAGGCCATTTTCAACACAGGCATTTAGTTTTCATAAAGTAATTATGTGGTTAGAGACCAGATCGCAAAAACAAGCTTTTGCATTCTCACGACTACTAATACGAATACTGCACACCAATTGTGACTTTACGTTGCGGATCGTTAGGAAGCTTTTAAGCAGAACCCCCAGCAAGGCAAGGTCAAACAAGCTGTTTAAAAGAAAAACAAAAAAAAATGTGTTACTCGTTTCTCCTGCATCTTTAGGAATGCCTTCTCCGCATTGGTCCGGTGTACTTCTTTGACGACCGGTTTATTTCCTTGTCCTTCTGGTGAAGTCACGCTTGCGTGTTCCAGAGCCTTCTTGAGATCCTTGTCCTTTTTCTTTTTTCTGAAAGAGGCAATATGAGAAATTAAATTACCATTGACACAAAAATTTTGCATGTTTTTTTTTTCTTTAGCAATAAGTAGCTAACGACCAACTTATCTGTTAGCTAACGACCCACTTGGGAGACAGCTTGAGCGCACCATGGTTATTTATTTAGAGACATTATTAGGGCACCCATTCACAGTTTCGGTTCTTTAGGAGCACCGAACTAAGCAAGAGCAGTCCTGTTTTCAAGGTAAACTCGGCTTGCCATGCGACTGCGCTGAACTCCGAGGTGGGGCCGCACTGACAGCCAGCACACACAAAACTGTACGCATGGAGAAAGAAACTGCAGACAGTGAAAGCACACAGCACGTGCTAGCAACCAGCCAACACAAATGCATGACAATGACTTGTTCACATCACCACCTTGTTGATGTCGGCGTCGCGAGGCGTTCTGCATCTGACTGAGTCGCGTGGTATGCACTTCAAAATTGATTTTAAATATGTTTTAGGCTATATTTGTCCTTAATATTGCGTAGATGTTGCATATGTGTTCACATAAATCTATCTCGCTAAATATCTTGACAACAAAATTTTGTGTCGGTGCTGTTTTAAAGGAGCACTGACACAAAAGTTAAGCATATTGTTTTTTCTATGGGAAACGTGCACTGATTCTGTGGTACCTTGGTGCGGGAGTTAACTAAAGAAATTGGTGTCTCCATTTAGCAGCCCACCCATCAGCGAAGCCACGTCAGGTTGTTAGCAGTGCTTTGCAGTGTCACGCATGAATTGCAGTGGCATAAACTGTGCTGATAACTATAAGAACAACGCACCTGGAATGAAGTTTTGCAGTTTTTCGCCATGACCATGCTCCAGAAACTGGCGGGAGCACTGGATTAGTGTACACAGTGTAAAGCAAGCGATCCCACAGTTACGCTAATGAAGTAGACACTATAGCTAGTTCGCAGTGAATTTAGACTCCACACAAGTTAACCGATATTTTTAGAGTGCTGAAGGAACCAAGTGGCAGCTAGCAACTAGATCTTGAGACTGCAGCCAACAAGCCATTGACAGATCTGTAGAAATTCTCATTCGTACACTGGTGCTGTTTTTAAACTGTAACAATAAGGAAGAAGCTCCTCATGCCAGGCAAAATGTGTTATGAACTATGAGAATTTTAAAATGTATTCTCCTTGTGCTACTATTGCTTATAATGGCACTGTGCATACAAGCGAAGCTGCACTCCACAGTTTTATTGCACTACGTGACAGCAGAGATATGTGGAAAGCTGGCACGTGACAAAAGTTACTAAGGACTCGTGCAGCCCTAGAAATGCCTACATACAGAGCTCAGTTACAGCACAGAAAACATGCGGCACTGCTATGCATTACTAAATATGCAACACGTGCAGTTCGTCAACCGAACGTGTTACTTGCTGGCATTGATTGATATGTGGGGTTTAACGACCCAAAACCACCATATGATTATGAGAGACACCGTAGTGGAGGGCTCCAGAAATTTCGACCACCTGGGGTTCTTTAACATGCACCCAAATCTGAGCACACGGGTTACTTGATCGCATCACAAGGGGTTGTGTAACATATGTCAGACACTAATGCCATTGTTTACTCAGTGAAAAACAGGCAAAATGACAAGAAAGGATGCATACAAACATTGATGCTGACAGCCTATACTTTGAGCTCTACGCTGGGCAGCCTCATGAATTGCCCTTTCAAAATAATCTGTTGCACTTCCATGCTTTGTCCCAACGAGAACATTACTGAATCCACAAGTTTAAATGCTTTCTCTGCGCTTGAGGTCTCTGTAAAAACATGCTTTCTGAAAAGAATCACCTTTCTTAAATCCTATATAATCTGTCTCCTTCGTGCACACACACTTGCATACAAAGTGGGAGTAGCTGATGGGGAGGAGACGATTTGTAGCTTGTCAGTTGAAACTGAAGTCGCCGGAACTCGCCACACGCGGGACTGGCTGCACATTAGTGCAGTGGATTATTGTGCCACCTTTAGGTGCTGCATGTTTCCCATTGCAATAAGTAGCTAATGATGCATTTATCATAGCTGGGAAGTGTGCGTTGGTTAATCATTTGTAATCAGTTTTACACCACCCAGTCACTGTTTCAGTTTCAGAGTGCGCGAAGTGAAATGGGATCCACAGCCATTTTCGCGTAAACTTAGCTCACTACATGAGCACCGCGTTGCCAGCTCTTTATTCTTGAGTACTGACAACGAAGCTACTGACGAATCTCATTGGCTGGCGGTCATTTACACCTGGTGCACCTTTCCAGCACCTGATGAAACTCGTCCCCTGCTTATTAACGATGGGGGACTGACAGGAGGAGAAAGACCCATCGTCTCAGCATATTGCCTACTGAAAGATGCGGCCGAAATAAACGTATGTGGATTTTTCAATCTTGCAAGTTATGAAGAATACGGTAAAAAACGCCAGCTGCGCGTGAGAGAGGGCCAGGAGAGAAGACTGTCGTCGGTACTTAAATAAAAGGGAAAAATCTAGGTACTTGACCCGTAACGTAAATTTGTCTGACCCCCAAAGAATGAACTATCGAGGCACGGACATCAGCCTTCGCACTCCAGCACAAGCTTGCCCCTTCTTCTCGCTGAACAGGTCTGCTAGGATAGAGCACTCGCAAGGATCACGGCGGCCTACAAAAACTTGTGACACAGGTGGCGGTTCACCGTTTCCACGAAAACCAGAGGCGCGTTTCTCGCGCAGTGACGCGACGCACACTTCAAGATTGATTTTAAATATGTTACAGACAGTATTATTCGTTGACCTTTTGCAAACGATGCGTGTCCAGAGAATTCTATCCCCCAAATCATCTTGTGTCAGTACTAGTTCCTTTAAAGGAATAATTTTGACTTTTTTTTTAATTTTTGCGTTCGTCCGTCAGCTTCACATGACAACTTTCGTGACACAGCCGATATCAAATCAGCCAAGAAAGTTTGAACAGTTTTAGCTACGATTTCTGGCATGTCTAGGCAGTGGTCTATAAGGACAACTCGCTTCAAAACAAACGCCGCCTAGTCCAGCCCAGGTGTGATTGCGCGACAAACTGACGCGACCAGACGGCTTACTTTTTAATCCCAGAGGGACTCTTCAGCTTTAGTGGAGCTTTTGTCACCAAGTCGTAGTCGGACATCGTTGTAAGAAGGCGCAAACAACAACTCAAACACCTGTGTCACGTAAAACGAAGACGAGCGTGATGCCTGCAGAGGGTGGCGGAGTGTAGCGGCGGCGTACTGAACTGCAATCTTCAATACCGTGATGCGAGATGGCGCGGCTAATGCTACCACCATTTGTAGGCTGCTAAGGGCAATATATGAGGGTAACAAGGCACACATTACATGGGAAGGGCGTACATACACAGAGCCCGTGTACATTCGAAGAGCGTTAAAACAGGGGTGCCCTCTTTCGCCATTGTTGTTCACACTGTACATTAGAGGAATGGAAAGACGACTAGAGGAGAGTGGATTGGGCTTTGATTTGTCACACCGAAGCAATGGAGTGTTAGTGGAGCAACGGATTCCGGGATTGATGTACGCAGACGATATAGTGCTGCTGGCGGATAATGCGGAAGAACTTCTAGAACTGGCTGACATTTGTGGTGATGAGGCAACGTACCTAGGCCTACATTTTAACCCACAGAAATCTGGAGTCTTGGTGTTCAACGAGGAAGCTCATGTAGCACCAATAAGGATACAACAGGAAGCCATACCATTAGTAAATAAGTACAAATACTTGGGGATCTGGCTTAATGAAGGAAAAGGCTACCTGAATGCTCATGAAGAACACCTCAAAGTGAAAGGGAGACGAAATGCAGCAGTAATGAAACATAGAGCACTTTGGGGACACAATAAGTACGAGGTAGTACGAGGCATCTGGAAAGGGGTAATGGTGCCGGCGCTCACGTTCTCTAATGCCGTATTATGCTTAAAGTCAGATATCCTGTCGGGGCTGGAGGTTAACCAAAAGGCAGTCGGCAGGTTAGCTCTGGGAGTTCACAGTAAGACTACAAACGAGGCTGTACAAGGCGATATGGGTTGGGCTTCATTTGAGGCGAGGGAAGCACAAAGTAAAATACGGTTTGAGGAGCGACTTAGACATTTAGATGAGAAGAACTGGGCAGCCAGAGTGCACAGATACCTGTACCTGAAAAGTGTGGACACCAAATGACGGAAGAGGACGCGAAAGCTGGCGACTAAATATAACTTGACCGCGGCAAATAAGCAAAGGGGGCCAGTTAAAAAGCAAGTGAGGGAAACAGAGACGCTCATGTGGAAAGAGAGGATGGAAAAGAAGGGATCGCTGGGAATCTACAAGGCAAGCAAACAAGAGATCCGGAAAGAGAACTATTATGACAACAATAAAGGTAGTGCGTTGCTCTTTGAGGCGCGGGCTGGCTGCTTGAGAACTCTAACCTACAGGAGCAAATATTCGTCACAGGATGAGACATGTGTTGGATGTGGCACAAATAAAGAAACAATCGACCACATAGTCATGGAATGTCAAAAGATTAAGCCGGATAGAAATGGGGGGAAGGTCACACTTCCTGAGGCGCTGGGCTTCGCGGTTGATGGAAGCATTAACTGGTCAGCAGTAGGTATTACTAAGCAGCGGCTGGAGTATTGGTGGAGGAAAAGCAGAGAAGTCGATAAAATAACATCCCAGCCAAGAGTAGCGGCTGGGCAAAATTAAAAAGACATCCGAGTTGAGGGACAGAATTTAAACTCGTACTATTAAGGTAGGCTAGATGGCGCATGCCGTCACCCCGATTCAAAGGGGAGGCCTTTAATCATCATCATCATCATCATCACCATGGAGGAAGGATTGATCCGATCCATGAATGTTACACGGCCACTGGATAAAAGAGCGCACGGGTGCTTTTAAAGACGATACTCTTTCTTGGAGACCATCGACGCAAAAATTTTGGTCTGTCTGTCTGTACATTTGTCTGTTCACCCTTAACGGTACCCTTGATTGATATGTGGGGTCCCAAAACCACTATATGATTATGAGAGACGCCGTAGTGAAGGGCTCCGGAATTTAGACCACCTGGGGTTCTTTAACGTGCACCCAAATCTGAGCACACGGGCCTACACATTTCCACCTCCATCGGAAATGCAGCCGCCGCAGCCGGGATTCGAACCCGCGCCCTGCGGGTCAGCAGCCGAGTACCTTAGCCACTAGACCACCGCGGCGGGGCTTAACGGTACCCTAAACGGCACCAAAGTGACCAAACGATACTCCAAGCGGCCGAACCCCATACGCAGTGCCAACCAATATTGCTCAAGGTTCAGCGTTTATACTTGTGTGATTGTCAATTAAAAAACAAATATTGCGCATATCTAAGGCACCATAACAATGCGTCAATATTATTTATGGGTATTTTTACTAGAAAAGGCATACATAAGTAATTCTAAGGAGCGTAGCGTTTATCGCGCTGCACTGACCATGCAACTACAATGTCTATTTCTAGACACTGTAATGCAATGCTTGCACGAAAAGGCAAGTGTTTCAAACGCTTTGCTAAGACGACACGGTGGCGGCACCTACCCGTCGTCTTGCATTCTACACCTTAGCACCTCAGAGACTGGCGCGCACGCCACGCGCCCCGTTTACCAGGATAACTGCCAAATAGCGCTCATGTCTCACGTGCGACGTGACTTGATGCGCTCGGTCGCCTCCGCTGCACGCTCGAGGCACTCTAACGCAGCGCCTCCAGAATACCATTCACCGATTTTATTGCGCAGAACATCAAATAAACGCTTTGATCGCTCTCTCCAGACGCAAGACTATATCGTCTTTCGACGACGTTTGCAGTGTAACATGCAGATACGGGGCCAATTTTTTCATCCAGCGGCCGTGATAGCGCCTACCATCATCATTCGACCGTCGCATTTTTTACTGCTGGTTGTGTAGCCAACGCCTCCTAGAAAAAACTGGTGTAGCCTACTGCACTATAACTCATAGGTACAGCGTACTAGAATGTACTCATAGGAATTCTCATCAAATTGAGGAACTCTCTACCATAACTAGAGAGCTAGCCTCTCTACCATAACTACAGCCTTGCACTTGCCTGCTTGCTTGTTCCTCCGTTGTGACTCTTACCGAAGAAGGGGGATTGGCCAAAACAAAAAGAAAATGTGGTTGCTTAGTTTTTTTTAACAGAATATGGTCATTTCGACACAAAAGAAAAGTAAATAAATTTAAAACTGTTTTATGTCGCAGACGTTTATGTCGCTAAACTACTCACTCTCTGAGGTACTCTGTTTTTTTTCTTTATCGTTGCTGAATCGCGGTTGGCGTGTCTAATTATCGCCAGGTGACCAAACTGGTCTTGACTAGCAAAAACAACGTCAATCAAGCAAGGTTTGTATCGCTTATTACGAGTGTTCAAAACTAGTAACTCGCGCATAATCGAAACCTTTCAACTACAGTGTACTGGAATGGGTGTACTTTCAATTTTTGTGTAAATACTCTTGAAACCTAACTAATATATGTATATAACTGAACACCGACATCGCTGAACAAACGTTGCTATCACTGTGTTGCGGCATTCGAGTTTCAGCCTGACTACGCCCACTGCAGGGCAAATGCCTCTCCCATGGAGGAAGGAATGGCCTCATGATCCGCCAATCAACCCGGTCTTGTGCTTTCTGCTGCCCCGTTATAGTGCGTAACCACCAGTGGCACGTACCCGAAAAAATGGTCCTTAAGAATGTCCGCTGGATGGCGACGCTTGTACATGATGAAGACACGATGAAAAGATGTGAGATGGCTGTACTTAATTATGGCGTATTCAATTGAGAGAGCAGGAGCACTCAAAAGCACGCTGAAAGTGCTCTCTCTCTTCAGAGCCGCCGTGTTTCAGTAATCGAATAGGTGCAGGAGCACTGTCATCCATTGGTAGAGCGAGAGTGCTTTTGCTGTGCCGAGAGCAGCCAAGAGCAGTTTGCAGTGCTCTCACCTGAAAAGTGGAGGAGGCAGAGTACCACGAGTCACGTGGCCCTTGAACGTCACAGTTTCATATAAGTTTCATATAAAGAACTTTTGGAAACAAGAGTGCCCAGAACGTCACGATAACATCACGTTGCACAATGACGACCACATTGCCGTTCCAGACCAAGACTGTCCTAATGCTTTAATTACTTTCTTTACACACCATTGATTATAATACAAATGTCCCCGATGTAGCCGATCTTGACCATCCCTTTTTGCAGCCCATTGACATCCCTGTTGACGGAGTCGCATCTGTAATAAACAATCTTAAACTGTCCACGTTAGCAGGCGTTGACGACCGAAGTACTAAACAGTATGACTTCACTCTCGAGTAAAATGCTGTCACGTCATTCAGCAATCAATATATAAACAAGACAGCTCCCACATGACAGGAAAATCGCGAAGGTCATCCCCGTGTTTAGAAGCGGCAATAAAGAATTACCTCAAAATTACAGGCCCATTTCTCTAACATCCACCTACTGTAAGATGCTCGAGCATATAATCGCCTCCCATATTTACAATCACTTAGAGCAAATTTTTTCTTTGCAAACCAACATATATTTAGAAAAGCCCTATCATGGGAAACACAGCTTTTTTTTTTAAATTCACAACTGACCGCATCATAACTCAGATCTAAGCCTGTAGATTGACAGTATTTATCTGGATTTCTCGAAAGCCTTGGATCGCGTTGCTCATTGTCAACTAATCTCTAAACTACTTTCCTTGTGTCTAGATTCTTTACTCAGTCAAGGATACGGAACTTTCTTACTAACTGGCAGCAATTCACCGTTGTTAATGATTTTTCCTCCCCCCTTTCATACGTTTTTTTTTTCCTGGTGTGCCGCAAGGTAGTGTTCTCGATCGGCCACTTTTTCTTATTTATATTAGCGACTTATTGAGTAATTTATCTTCACAGCTGCGCATTTTCACTGACGATTGTATAATTTAACGAGCAATAACTAGTATTAGTGATCACGTAATAATTCAAAACGACCTCGACCTCATTAGCAATTGGTGTGATTGTTGGCTTATGTCCCTTAATGGAAGTATATGTAATGTCCTTCTCTCGTAAACATTCTAACTGAAAACCGCGTCTGCCGGGGCGGGCGCTTATATTAGAACCGCGTCAGCCGGGGCGAATGAAAAAGAACAGAAAAAAGAAAAAAACGCCACTGCTAAAGAGTTTTTATGCTTTATTAATATCAACCCTGTATCTAGCGTTAACTCGTAAATATTAAGGTGTAACCTTAACACCTAACCTTTCCTGGGCTGCCCACGTGACATCACCAACATCTGCAGCAACACCTCACGATCATTAGACTACGGATGCGCCGCAATCTCTGCAAGACGCCCACAAATACAAACATGTGCCTTAGCATACATGACATTTGTTCGCCCTCAGCTAGAATTCGTTTCTGCAGTTTGCTCCTCTCCTTACACTTATTCAACTGACATGCTGGAGTAGATCCGAAATAGAGCCGCCAAATTCATCTCCAGAAACTACGATCACACCGCAAGCATAACACGAATTAAAAAGAACTCATCGCTTTTCTCTTTGGGCAGCCGTCGTGATATAACCCTTCCTTCATTATTTCATAAATACGTGCACAATTTCAAACACCTGCATTCACATCAAAGAGACTACATAATCATCTTTCATTCACGCGCATCTACGGCAAAACATACATTTTTATCTTGTCTGCCCTCCCACGCGTCATCCGCAAGTGTAACGGCCCTCCAGATGACATCGTAGCTGAACGCGATTAAGGAAAATTCCGGCACCTTCTAATCACCCATTTCCAGTATTAACTGCTAGGTTTATTCATACCAAGTTCTGCACTTACGCTTTTCATGATTGCTAGTTCCTTGGGTTATTTTCTTTTCTTTTTTTATTTCTTTTCCTCGTTTTAAGAATTAAAAAAAAAGTTTGAATGCTAGCATGACATTCAATTCTGTGTGTAATCTTAAGCAATGTTTTGTTTTGAATAACAGAGTCTTTTTCACAAATTGTGCTTAATTCTTTTTATGAATTGTTTTACATCAATATCTCACATTTGTAGCCATCTGTTTTTCATTGCCCTGGTATTATTAGTAGTACTAATTATTTTTCTTTTTTATCGTTGTCGCTGTTGGGCATTGCATAATCATTGACATTTTTTATGTTATTGTTTGTATGCAAGTTGTGCAAATTCATGTATATCTTATTTTGATGTTCCTCTTACACAATACCATGTTGGGCCTGTAGGGTATTTTTGAATAAATAAATAAATTTATAAATTTAACACGCCGGGAGTGTAGGCGAACTTATAACCCAAGTTTCGCGTATATACATTCAGTCACGCTCTTCTGGCTGTCACACCGCTTCCATTGGTACCGCTCTCATCGTTGACCACTACAGCTATCACAGGCGTCCGTGGCCGAGAGGGCCTGTTTAATCATTAATCAATCATTAATCACGGACGTGAGTTACCGGGATGAAGATGTGCACGAAGCGTGATGCGTTTACGTTAAACGGAGCAGTCAAACATCAAAAGGCATGCGCATGCTGTCGTATGAATGCTCAGTAAACATTGAACTACATTTATAAGGAGGCGTTTTACTTTACTGTTACACCGATTGCTATGACGAATGGATCAGCCATGTTTCGCTGCAATTTCTAACCCAAAATGCAAGACTAAATCTTTATTTTCGCAGTATCTTAAAGGATAGTCGCATTCCGAAGATTTGATCGGAGTTCTTAACAGTATGGCAAGCAATGACATTTGACATTCTTGCCCTTGACGAATGTGCAAAGGGTCATTGCACCGGTTTTCTGGCCAATATAGCCAGAAATCTGGCACTTGTAAACCATCCATTCTTTTGTTTTTCAAGGGTTGGTCAAATTTCCAAGAAGTTCATCTTAATCGAATATCTGACCAATATAAGTAAGCTAACGGCTTTTGGAAATCTTTTATTTTTTATATTTCTCGAAGGTTGGTGGGATTTCGAAGAAATTCATTTTGATATAATGCCTGACAAATAAATATAGTGAGGCTTATCTTTGTGTTGACAAATGATAGCAATTTTCATTGTTGAAGCTGGGCACAGCACAGAATTTCTCACGCAGGCACCTCGATAAAGCGCACAGGAACTTCTGAAAGCCATTTCCTGTGACGTAGCCGAAACAGTAAAATGTTTTGCACACAACCGCAGATGCGCACGCCAGCCACACGATATGTATACTGCGTGAACGGCAAGGTCTCAGTGGCTACGTGTGCGTACGCAACTTGTTTATGCTAGTTCTGACTAAACGAGAGAAATACACATTGCATGCATAGTCCTGACTCGATTTTTCAGTATGCTGCGTCTCACTTCAACCTATCAGTCTGGTGAAGCCTACTGCGATATTCAACGGGCCGTCCGATGCGCCGCGCTCTAGGAGACAAGTCAATATAACCACTATTCTTTACTCGAAATGATTGGAACCAAAAAACGATTGCCCACCTTCGGAGCCCATGAATACATTCTTTTCATGTCAAAATAGAACGTGATCGACTGCAGAATAACTAAATATTTAATTACGTGCCAATCTCATTTAGTTACCGAAACTCGCGGAAAACAACGCATTACTTATTTTCTTGGAATGCGATACTGAGTTCCATGAAAATATGTTAATTACACATTCGTAGACAGCGAATTGTATTTTGTGGCGCTCACAGAAATGTCAACATTTTTATTTTGTGCTTCTGCCTTCCAAAAGGGGTCAGATGATTAACCAAAGAAAATCAGGGTGGCTTGTCCCTCTTGTAGTTCTTTTATTATATTTAACATGAAGTGAGGTTACAATGAAGAGCAGATCAGAATTTATGTTCGGCTAGAGTTATCAAATGATGTTCACATGGCACCATCAAACTACAAGACCGCTATGAATATTAATCGGCCATAATCCCCCAGGGGACAGCATATAAGAGGTGCATCTTACCGGTACTTACCTAGGGAGAGCTGGGGGCTTACAAAAAGGGTTCAACTTAAACGCCATAATTTTCACTGTCATAAGTTCCTTATTAGCGGAGAAAATCAAGGTTCAAGTTTATTTTTAAATTTCGCGCCGTAAGCTCCACGCGTGACGTAAAACATTCACAATGTAAGGTCCGTTCGATTCACCTGCACCGGTCGGAACCGGTTCACGGCTGTGCACGCGAAGTTCAGAAATTGTGCAGCGTGAGTTCAGCGGTGCAGGCAGAGCACGACACCCGAAAGAAATGACGATGTGCCGACAAGGTGTTGGCCTTATTTCTTTTCGGTTAATTTACACCGTTAATCAGACACTGACCTATGGCGAAACGCACATGCGGACAGTTTATGAGGCGCAAACATCTTGAAAATACACAGCGCGTTTGTAGAGGCAGGTACGGCGCCTAAGCCACCTACGTCTAAGTGCTGCGTCGTCTGCTCAGCTGCACGCGCGGCTGCACCAAGCCGGCACCGTCAGCGAAGGAGGTGCAGGAAAATCGTGAACCGGTGCTGCACCTCTTCTGCACCTTTCGAAACGAATGGTAGGGTTCAGCGGTCGTCAATGCTGCTTAATGGCATGATTTGGCCGCAAAAAAGACACACACAAGAAAAGGAACACTCAAACGACAAGCACAGGCGGCACTTCCAACTAAAGCAGACTGGGTGCAGACCCAGACTTAAGTACGAAAATATAGACATGCGCAGTCTTCATACAGCCTTACGCTATCCAACAATCAAACAATCTTGTCTCCGAAGCATACAACGTCACCGACGGTTCACTGATACACCTTTCACCTTTCTTTTTAATGTAATAGGCTTCCATCAGCTCACGCGCAGTTTTGTACCTGCTTCTACCCAGAATCTTAAACTCATTAAAACGTGGTACACACCCACAGGCTTTACAGTGCATAGGCAAATGCGCCAAGCCATCGTTCATTAAATTTAATTCGTGCTCCCTAACTCGTTCATTGATGCAGCGCCCGGTAATCCCGATGTACGAGTTGCCACAAGAAAAGGGAATCTCATAAACAACGCCTTTTGCACATCTCCCGTACATCGTGGCGTGTTTTTTTCCGCAACCTTGACGGCTCACCTCCACCTCCCGAGCAGTTCTCGGGCACAGCTGAGCCAGCTTTATGGGCGCGGAGAAGGCGACAGGTACCCCATACCGGCCTGCTACCTTTTTCAGGTTGTGGGAGACCTTATGAACATAAGGAATCACTGCAGGTCTTACGGTTTCGGTTCTTTGTTCCTCCGTGGCAGCTCTAGTACCATCACCCTTAGCTTTCCGCAAAAGCGCTTCAGAGACAGCTGTCAATAGCGAGTCAGGGAAATTCGCAGCTAAAAGTCGCTGGATCTGGTTTCCGAATGATGCCTGCGTCATGTGCGTGCACGATTTCTCGAGAGTAGATCCCAGGCAGAGCGTAGCTATACCACGCTTAACTATTTTCGATTGGCAAGAGTCATACGGCATTACACCTTTCTTGGCGCGAGGAAAATATTGCCAGCACGTTTGCCCGTCATGGAAAGTTAAGCGGAGATCTAAAAATTGCAGGGTGTTACTTTGCGGCAGTTCTTGTGTAAAAACGAGTCCTTTTCCGTGAATCCTAAAAATATTTAAAATGTCATCGCAGCGCGTCAAGGAGCCTTGTCTGTTAAAAAGAATTAAAAAGTCATCCATATACCTAAAAACTTTGGCAACGTTCAAGGCGCTATGCAGATTAAAAGCTTCATGGAGCGACCTGTCAATACTAGATAAAAATATGTTGCACAGCAACGGAGCAATACAGGATCCAATGCAAATGCCGCGTTTCTGCAGAAAAAGCTGCTTGTCGAAAGATATAAAAGTGCTACGTAGGTAGGCTTCTAACAGAGTTAAAAAGTCGTCTATCGTTACACCAGCCGTATTTTGAAAGGGTATGGCGCCACTTTCTTCTATGCAGGATCTCACCGCAAAGAAGAGTTCATCATGTGGAATTGAATAAAAAAGATCTTCCACATCTACTGAGAAGCCATTGTTGAGCGAGTGCTCATTATCTCTCAAGAACTGCACTATGTCTTTTGAACTGCTAGTGAAGAAGGGGTCCTTAATCTTAACGCACTTCAGCACCTTCTGTAAGTGCTTACTAAGTAAAAGCTGCCATGTGTCCCGTTCACTCACTATACTTCTGAAGGGTACCTCAACTTTGTGTGTTTTTGCGCTGAAGAATACGTTTAATGCCGTAGCTTTCATTTTTCTAATATCTGTTGCTAACTTATGCAACTTGAGGTCTTTACATAGCTTGGAAACCTTACTCTTAACCTTTGATTCAGACTTCTTAATCTGAACAAAATTCTTTCTTATAGCCTCTGCTGACTTCAAATTAAACATTTCTCGTGGAAGCACTACAAAACACCCTTCTTTGTCAGCTTCCAATATGACAATATTCTTTTCCCTACACAACGCTACTGTCTTTCGCATAACCTCAGTTTTATGACTCTGCCTGGTACCAGAAACACATTTTTTCAGGCTATCTACACCATCTAACAGACACCTCTCCTTATCCTCTGCCGAGGCTTTACTAGCCACAAATCTGTTAAGTGCCGCTAGTTCATGCACAGGAACACTGGCATCGATGCAATACTTGGGTCCCTTGGAAAGAAGCGTTGCCGAGTCCTCCGGTAGGCTCACGTTTCCTAACATTACCACATTTGATGACTTCGTCGTTGATTTACTGTCCTTGTTAATTTTACAACATTGTCCAATGATTTGTTTCCACCAGTATTCCGTCATATGATGGATGATGCGTCTGGAGGTTCTTAACTTCTCTTCCGCTACCCATGAAACATCATTCTTCAGGTGCACAATGCGTAGCCAGTCGTGAAGTAAGCGTACTTGTCTCCACAATTCTGAACGCAGAATTTTGCACAGCCGGGCATTGTGGCCCTTAGAAGAAGCAACATGGCCAAAGAGGGAACTCACTTCAGGTGGCGTAAGTCCTTTGCGTATGCAGAAACCGATGTATCTTGCACGGCAGGTAGTTGCAACAATGGAACTGACGATGATGTCGACGCTTGATAGGAAGTCCGGAGAAGACACACACGAAGAGAGGCCAGTTGCACTAGAAATATATTGTAATAATACTGATTGTTGGCCTAGTTGGTATTTACTTAATGGCATGATTTGGCCGCAAAAGAGACACACACAAGAAAAGGAACACTCAAACGACAAGCACAGGCGGCACTTCCAACTAAAGCAGACTGGGTGCAGACCCAGACTTAAGTACGAAAATATAGACATGCGCAGTCTTCATACAGCCTTACGCTATCCAACAATCAAACAATCTTGTCTCCGAAGCATACAACGTCACCGACGGTTCACTGATACACCTTTCACCTTTCTTTTTAATGTAATAGGCTTCCATCAGCTCACGCGCAGTTTTGTACCTGCTTCTACCCAGAATCTTAAACTCATTAAAACGTGGTACACACCCACAGGCTTTACAGTGCATAGGCAAATGCGCCAAGCCATCGTTCATTAAATTTAATTCGTGCTCCCTAACTCGTTCATTGATGCAGCGCCCGGTAATCCCGATGTACGAGTTGCCACAAGAAAAGGGAATCTCATAAACAACGCCTTTTGCACATCTCCCGTACATCGTGGCGTGTTTTTTTCCGCAACCTTGACGGCTCACCTCCACCTCCCGAGCAGTTCTCGGGCACAGCTGAGCCAGCTTTATGGGCGCGGAGAAGGCGACAGGTACCCCATACCGGCCTGCTACCTTTTTCAGGTTGTGGGAGACCTTATGAACATAAGGAATCACTGCAGGTCTTACGGTTTCGGTTCTTTGTTCCTCCGTGGCAGCTCTAGTACCATCACCCTTAGCTTTCCGCAAAAGCGCTTCAGAGACAGCTGTCAATAGCGAGTCAGGGAAATTCGCAGCTAAAAGTCGCTGGATCTGGTTTCCGAATGATGCCTGCGTCATGTGCGTGCACGATTTCTCGAGAGTAGATCCCAGGCAGAGCGTAGCTATACCACGCTTAACTATTTTCGATTGGCAAGAGTCATACGGCATTACACCTTTCTTGGCGCGAGGAAAATATTGCCAGCACGTTTGCCCGTCATGGAAAGTTAAGCGGAGATCTAAAAATTGCAGGGTGTTACTTTGCGGCAGTTCTTGTGTAAAAACGAGTCCTTTTCCGTGAATCCTAAAAATATTTAAAATGTCATCGCAGCGCGTCAAGGAGCCTTGTCTGTTAAAAAGAATTAAAAAGTCATCCATATACCTAAAAACTTTGGCAACGTTCAAGGCGCTATGCAGATTAAAAGCTTCATGGAGCGACCTGTCAATACTAGATAAAAATATGTTGCACAGCAACGGAGCAATACAGGATCCAATGCAAATGCCGCGTTTCTGCAGAAAAAGCTGCTTGTCGAAAGATATAAAAGTGCTACGTAGGTAGGCTTCTAACAGAGTTAAAAAGTCGTCTATCGTTACACCAGCCGTATTTTGAAAGGGTATGGCGCCACTTTCTTCTATGCAGGATCTCACCGCAAAGAAGAGTTCATCATGTGGAATTGAATAAAAAAGATCTTCCACATCTACTGAGAAGCCATTGTTGAGCGAGTGCTCATTATCTCTCAAGAACTGCACTATGTCTTTTGAACTGCTAGTGAAGAAGGGGTCCTTAATCTTAACGCACTTCAGCACCTTCTGTAAGTGCTTACTAAGTAAAAAGCTGCCATGTGTCCCGTTCACTCACTATACTTCTGAAGGGTACCTCAACTTTGTGTGTTTTTGCGCTGAAGAATACGTTTAATGCCGTAGCTTTCATTTTCTAATATCTGTTGCTAACTTATGCAACTTGAGGTCTTTACATAGCTTGGAAACCTTACTCTTAACCTTTGATTCAGACTTCTTAATCTGAACAAAATTCTTTCTTATAGCCTCTGCTGACTTCAAATTAAACATTTCTCGTGGAAGCACTACAAAACACCCTTCTTTGTCAGCTTCCAATATGACAATATTCTTTTCCCTACACAACGCTACTGTCTTTCGCATAACCTCAGTTTTATGACTCTGCCTGGTACCAGAAACACATTTTTTCAGGCTATCACACCATCTAACAGAACACCTCTCCTTATCCTCTGCCGAGGCTTTACTAGCCACAAATCTGTTAAGGCCGCTAGTTCATGCACAGGAACACTGGCATCGATGCAATACTTGGGGTCCCTTGGAAAGAAGCGTTGCCGAGTCCTCCGGTAGGCTCACGTTCCTAACATTACCACATTTGATGACTTCGTCGTTGATTTACTGTCCTTGTTAATTTTACAACATTGTCCAATGATTTGTTTCCACCAGTATTCCGTCATATGATGGATGATGCGTCTGGAGGTTCTTAACTTCTCTTCCGCTAACCCATGAAACATCATTCTTCAGGTGCACAATGCGTACCAGTCGTGAAGTAAGCGTACTTGTCTCCACAATTCTGAACGCAGAATTTTGCACAGCCGGGCATTGTGGCCCTTAGAAGAAGCAACATGGCCAAAGAGGGAACTCACTTCAGGTGGCGTAAGTCCTTTGCGTATGCAGAAACCGATGTATCTTGCACGGCAGGTAGTTGCAACAATGGAACTGACGATGATGTCGACGCTTTGATAGGAAGTCCCGAGAAGACACACACGAAGAGAGGCAGTTGCACTAGAAATATATTGTAATAATACTGATTGTTGGCCTAGTTGGTATTTACTTAATGGCATGATTTGGCCGCAAAAAAGACACACACAAGAAAAGGAA
>WOVY01002155.1:0-140088 GCA_013436015.1 Rhipicephalus annulatus
CCGGCTCACTTTGCCGATAAAGGCCTTTTTTGCCATATCGGCAACGCTCAGCGAAATGAAGCATTTCTCGATGTTGTCCACAACGGCGCGGTAACAGTCCTCCGCAAACGACGAACGTGACGTTTGGTGTACCCCCGCATTTCAAATGACTCTTCACGGTTTTACTTAACCACATCTGTTTCACCCCTGCCGCACAGTTCGAAGAGGCATAGAGGCTGCACACAGGAAACGTTTAAAACCCGGTAGCACAAGACAAGCAACAAACCCCATCGCACAACTTGCAAGCGCCATATTGACGACGAATGACTCCGAAATGGGCTTGTCTTGGCCGCTTGTCGTTAACCGACTGTCCTGAAATTACAATGAAAAAAAAAAAACTCGAAGCTGGCGAGAAAGAGAAAACTCGTTGACACAATTTCAAATTAATAAATTCACGTTTTTTTGCGCGCACAAAAAGCATGCAGTAAGTTTGACTGGTCTCAATAGTTTTTTTTTTTTTTCACGCAACCAAAACTTGTATTTTGGCTTCCGTAGTGCGGCTGTCAGGTAGTGTTGACTTATGGCTCGTAAACATCCGGTCGCGCAAAAATGCAAATGGCCGTTAAGCATTCTGCAATGATCCCGTTGATTCTCATCGACGCAGTAACAAACTGGACCTACCTACAGCGGAGAGCATGTGAAAAAAAAAGCTCTTTTGAACTTCACTAAGCTTCCCAGCAGATTATTGTTCAGCAGCCCGCCGTGACGGCATACGTTAACTGGCGTACATAAGCATACTTAATCGCCAAAAGAACGCGACCAGTACACCCAACTTCGAGGAGACCAACAGAAAAAAAAACATCAAGGATAAAATTCATTCGTGTTATTCTAGATTAACGACGAAAGCATAAAGCGCAGATCTGCGAGATGTTGACTATTTTTTGTTCAATACACAGGGTAATGGTGGAGATATTCTCGTCTGGGCCCCGTAATTAGTGTGTGGTGTTTAGAATTTTTTTCACGAGCCGTAAGTGTTACATAGATGAGTATTCAGCTGACGTTACTGTATCTGTAGCATTAATATATTCTTTATCTTGTATATGCATATGCCGGAATTCAGTGTAAGTAATAGTGTAAAAACAGCTGAGCTGTGGAGAAGAATTATCTTTGGCTAAGTTGTAAATTATGCGTAAAGCTCTGTTTTGAATAACGTGGAGCTTCTTTAAAGTGCTGCTAGTAGGAAAAACAATTAAAACGTGAGACAGCTTAACGCACGAGACTGGCCTGCACATCCCTCAGCAACTTTTATGGTAACCAAACACCTAGGGTTTTACATGGCTGGCACAATTTTTATGTTTCTAGAGCTGCAAGTCAGTGATTCCTGTCATAGCACATGCTTTACCCCGTGGCCAAAAAGTGATCCCTCTCGTATTAGCCACAACAATTTCTAGTGCACTTTTTTCAGTCACGCTCCATTTTTACTAACCAAAAATTCTACGAAGATTACGACATTACTTAACGCAAATTCCACGCGCAGCTTCTTGTTGAAGCAATGCTAACTGCATCCACATGCACTCAGCTGTTGTAGAAACATAACATTAATTCGCTACATGTTGCCACTGAAACTGCCAGTGCTCAAGCTTCACGCACAACACTATGTGCGTTCAAAGAGCCGCGAACTACGCGGAACGCCTACAGCCACTTTACGACAATCGAAGCCTGCCGCACTGCATGCGCACAAACTTCACCCATAAGGAACGAAAGCGAGAGGTGGGGAGAGAGCCTTCGTGACTGAGGAAGAAAACGAGGCTGCAGTCGCTCTTGATGTCTACAGACTCCGCGCTTACTCTCTCGTCTTCGATCTATCGGTTACGCCTCCAACGCAGACAGCGAAGCCGCATGACCCAGGAGCACACGCCTTGAGATCAGCTCTCACACACAACTTATTATCGGTGCCATAAGTGCATGGTCATCGGTAGGATTCTCTCTTGAGGGGTGCAAATGGCTGTTGTAGGGCGAAAGCAATGCCGTAGCTTGGGTGGGTGCAAGTGCTAGTGAGGCTTGCGGGGGACAACTACCCCATTTTTTTCCTCTTACTTACGCCCATGCATAAGTGTGCAAAACAAAATGAGTAATAGATACTGACAATCTTGTTAATAATAAGTTAAACAAGAAACAACCCAGTATGCTTCCTTATGTGACTCCTAGCTGGCGTACGGTCCAGTGTTTCTCATGAGTGCTAATCAATATTAACATGCTGATGTCGAAGCGACGCACAAGAATTCACAAGTTATCAGACTCGAATGCCATCATAATACGGAAATACAAGCTTAACAGAAAGTATTTCTTGGTTTTGTTTTATAAGTGTAAGACTTCCTTAAAGTAAATAAAGAGGGCTAACACTAGACACTTCTCTTCAATTCTTTGAAGAATGAATTCTCTCTGCAGTTACACTACACCAATGTTTATTTTAAACCATGCTTGCATGGCACTGCAAGAATACGTTCCTCAATAAAATGAAAGAGATGTCTTCAAATGACATTTTCTAGGCCTTTAAAGAAAACTCAAAACGGGCAAGCAGAAAAATGCACAAGTTTGTGTCACACAATTACTCAGATAACACATTTCAAACAATGAACATTCATGCACCACATCATTCGAATTGAACAGCCAATGGTCACAATACTCTTGACTTGCAAACAAGAGGGGCTCAAGTTGTTGTTTTGAGCTTCCATGCACTGCTTTAAATGGTTTATCAGTGTGTTTGCTGGCACAAGCTTTCTTCTTTCTGATATTTGGCTGGGCTATCTCAGAGAAGGCGCACAATAGCATATAATTCTCCAAGCTTTGTTTTGTGCACTTCCATCTGAACCATTGAAAACGGCTTGTTGCACCCTTTCGTGTACAGCATCATCCCCGTTGGATAGCTATTTGTAACGATACACATGTCACAGCGCATGAGCATCTTGTGCACAAAGCAAAGCGTGGAGCATTACTTACTATTGTGCACCTTCTCTGTGATAGCACCACCACGTATCAGGAACAAGAAAGTTTGTGCCACTAAACACTCTTGTCAACTATTTTAAGCAATGAGTGGAAGCTCAAAACAACAACTTGAGCCTTTCTTGTTTGCAAGACGTAACTACCGTGACCATTAGCTGTTCAGTTGGAATGATGCGGTACATGAATCCGTACAACAAGCTGTTTTCAAGGGTTCAGAAAGAAGCACACAAAACAAAATGTGGAAAATTATTTCCTCTTGTCCACCTTCTCAGTGATAAACACAGCCAAGTATCACAGACAAGAGTACTTGTGCCACAATGACATTCTCATCAGCCATTTAAATCAATACGTGGAAACTCAAAATGAAAAATTGAGCCCCTTTTGTTTGCAAGATATGAGTACCGTTGCAAATAGCTGTCCAATCGGCATGATGCTGTACAAGCAAGCATACAACAAGCCGTTTTGAAAGGTTCAGATAGAAGCGCACAAAACAAAGCGTGGAGAATTATTTCCTCTTGTCCACCTTATGAGTGATAAACACTGTCAAGTATCACAGACAAGCATTCTTGTGCCACAAAAAACACTCTCATGAACCATTTCAAGCAATACCTAGAAGCTCAAAATGAAAAACTGAGTCCCTTTTGTTTGAAAGACATGAGTACCATTGCAAAAAGCTGTCCAATCAGCATGATGCTGTATATGCAAGCATACAACAAGCCGTTTTGAAAGGTTCAGATAGAAGCGCACAAAACAAAGCCTGGGGAAATATTTCCTCTTGTCCATCTTCTGAGTGATAAACACTGCCAAGTATCACAGACAAGAATTCTTGTGCCACAATAACATCCTCATCAACCATTAAAGCAATACATGGAAACTCAAAATGAAAAATTTAGCCCCTTTTGTTTGCAAGACATGAGTACCGTTGCAAATAGCTGTCCAATCGGCATGATGCTATACAAGCAAGCATACAACAAGCCGTTTTGAAAGGTTCAGATAGAAGTGCACAAAACAAAGCGTGGAGAATTATTTTCTCTTGTCCACCTTCTGAGTGATAAACACTGCCAAGTATCACATACAAGCATTCTTGTGCCCCCAAAACACTCTCATGAACCATTTCAAGCAATACCTTGAAGCTCAAAATGAAAAATTGAGTCCTTTTTGTTTGCAAGACATGAGTACCATTGCGAATAGCTGTCCTATGGGCATGATGCTCTACATGCAAGCATATAACAAGACGTTTTGAAAGGTTCGGATGGAAGCGCACAAAAGAAAGCGTGGAGAATTATTTCCTCTTGTCCACCTTCTGAGTGATAAACACAGTCAAGTATCACAGACAAGCAATCTTGGGCCACAAAAAACACTCTCATGAACCATTTCAAGCAATACCTGGAAACTCAAAATGAAAAATTGAGCCCCTTTTGTTTGCAAAACATGAGTACCATTGCGAATAGCTGTCCAATGGGCATGATGCGATACATGCAAGCATATACCAAGACATTTTGAAAGTTTCAGATGGAAGCGCACAAAAGAAAGCATGGAGAATTGTTTCCTCTTGTCCACCTTCTGAGTGATAAACACAGCCAAGTATCACAGACAAGCATTCTTGTGCCATAAAAACACTCTCATCAATCATTTCAAGCAATACCTGAATACTCAAAATGAAAAATTGAGCCCCTTTTGTTTGCAAGACATGAGTACCATTGCGAATAGCTGTCCAATGGGCATGATGCTGTACATGCAAGCATATGACAAGACGTTTTGAAAGGTTCAGATGGAAGCGCACAAAAGAAAGCGTGGAGAATTATTTCCTCTTGTCCACCTTCTGAGTTATAAACACAGCCAAGTATCACAGACAAGCATTCTTGCGCCATAAAAACACTCTTATGAACCATTTCAAGCAATACATGTAAACTCAAACTGAAAAATTGAGCCCCTTTTATTTGCAAGACAAGAGTACTGTTACAAATACCTGACCAATGTGGATGATGCTGTACATGCAAGCATACAACAAGCCGTTTCGAAAGGTTCAGTTGGAAGCACACAAAACAAAGCGTGGAGAAATATTTGCTAATGTTCACCTTCTCTGTGATAGCCCAGCCAAGTATCAGGAAGAGGAAAGCTTGTGCCACTAAACACTCTTGTCAACTATTTTAAGCAATGAGTGGAAGCTCAAAACAACAACTTGAGCCACTCTTGTTTGCAAGACGTAACTACCATGACCATTAGCTGTTCAGTTGGAATGATGCGGTACATGAATCCGTACAACAAGAAGTTTTCAAAGGTTCAGATGAAAGCACACGAAACAAAATCTTGAGAACTATTTGCTCCTATTTAGCTTTTGAGCAATAAACACAGCCAAGTACATTTCACGAACAAGCAAGCTTGTGCCACCCAAACACTTATTCAACTATTTAAAGTAATGTGTTGAAAGTTAAACCGAATATTTGTATCAATTTTGTTTAAGACAGGAGTAGCATTAGAAATACTTAGTTGGCCAGTGGTGAAGATACTTTCATGCAGACGTACAATAAGCTGTTTTCAAAAGCTCAGATGGAAGCACACCAAACGAAATTTTGATAATTATATGCTCTTATTCTGATTCTGAGGAATAAACACAGTCAAGTACTGTTCACAAGTGAGCAAGCTTGTGCAAAGCCAACCAAACTCTCAGATCGACCGTTTCGAGCAGTGCATGGAAAATTGATCTGAATATTGGTTGTAGTTTTGTTTCAACAACACCAGTATTGCAAAACCTTTTTAATGTGTTTGTATGTAATTATTTTGTACTTGTACAGATTAAAGACTTCATCGATATCTTTCAGTGTGTGTGTTTAGACCAGAGAGTGCAATTGCTATGTCATAACAGAGATGCCTTGCCCCTCGACTGTGTCGTGTGCACTTTTTCCTCGAGGTCCAAGCTTTGTAGAGCTCATTCGCACTCTTTCTTGGTAGTCCTGCATTGCCCCTTGTGCTTTGTGCCTTGGTGCAATGACAGAGCACGTGAGCGAGGCTTGGTCTATCTTTCCTGAATATAAGGATTAATTGTCTTTTATCTTCTTGTGTATGTTCATATATTATAAAATTACTCACTCACTATTTTCTGTTAGAGATTTCTCATAGAAAGATTATATTCATTGCACAAATACAACATTTAAAATATTGTTTTTTTTTCATAAATTGAACAGCAATATTTGTGCACATATAACACGTGTACAACTAAGGTGATCAAATGAAATAAAGTACTTTGGTAATTATCTGATATACTTATCTGTTATATTTTGCACATATTTGCATTTCATGATATGGACTCGTTAAAATTGGTTATTTCTTGAGGTTGTGTACAGCCAACTAATGGAGCTGAAAAACTGAGTATTTTAGACCTTTCAACACAAAAAAACAAAAATGTTATGCGTGCCTAGGTATTTGGTCTAATAAGTTTACTGGTGTACTACATTGACTATCAAGATTGACATTGAGCCCTATCAAATCCTATGTATGGCCCCCATTCAGCCCCATTAGCTCCTATATTGTGCTAGATGAGAGTCCTACATACCAAACCCATAATGCCTATATTGCTCCTACATACCCCTATATGCCCTGCCCAGGTCCCATTCAGCTCCTACATACCACCATATAGCTCCTGTATAAGACCCATTTACCCCCATTTGGTTCCTGTACAGCTCCTGTATTAGCTCCTGTAACCCCTGTATTGAAGCATACGGATCCGGTATGGAATTATGTAGGTTTTTTCAGTAGGGTATATATATATATTAATAAAAATATTCACAACGTTTGACCTTCATCTTCTTCATCTGTATATAATCATCATCACAAAAAACCGAAAAACGTCGTCTTAGTTTGAAGCGTTAATCAGGTAATTCGGCCTGATAAACGCCGTCGAAACTACAACGCTGCTACTGTCTTACAGAGTGGTGCAGGCTGCTTCGATCCCCAAGTCCTCTCCGACGTCGCGTTCCCCTGGAGCTTCGTTCGGGTCGCCGCTTGCCCCCCGTGCGCTGTCATGGCTCAAGAACCGCTGCCCGGAACATCCAGCATTCCTGTCCAGCAAACCATTTCTGCGCGGATCGTCAACGCCCGGCAGGGCGACCCACCCATCTTCTCTGGTCTTCCACGCAACAACGCCGAGGTATTGCTGAAAGAATACGACTTGACCAGTGCGACGCATTAACAAGGCGATTCTAGGAGAAGCTGACGATGAGGAAGTGCGCGTGCATTAGAATAAACGCATGGCATCTGGACCACGACGTGTCTCCATTTTGTAGCGTCACACAAGCCGACAGGATTGACCTCATCAACGTGCCAAGGCTAAGCCAAAGCCTTCGCTCAACATACAGAAGTTCAAGGGAACACCAGAAGACGTCCCCTTCGACAAGTGGCTTCTTCTTTTCGACATGAAGGCAGCCGAGGCGTCATGGACTCGCCGCGATCGGGTCAGTCACTTCAATGAATCCTTTGAAGGGGAAGCGTTCAAGTGGTACCTGACAGAGATTTTTGGCAACGGCGAGACATCTTGGGACGTCATCAAGCATGACATGCAAGCCCGCTTTGTTACGACTGACGCAGATGCCTTCCGTCTCTTCATTCACTACCGACTGAAAGGAGGGCAGACCATCAAGGACTACTACGACGAGAAAAAGATCTCCAGCGTTTTCTGGGCACTGTAAACACCTACCGTCAGTACATCCCCCACTTCAGCGATATCGCTCTTCCACTCACAAAACTACTCCACAAAGGCAGCAAGTGGGTCTGGATAGAAGCATGCGAGCAAGCCTTTCGTGAACTGAAGGAGTGGATAACTGAAGAACCGGTGCTTCGCATATACGACCCTTCGAGACCATGTACTGTGTACTGTGACGCATCTGGCGAAGGCATCGGTGCAGTGCTGAAACAACCTGATGACAAAGGCAAAGAACATCCTGCTTAAGCACGAGGTGAACTATGCTATTACAGAAAGAGAATGTCTTGCCATTGTAGATGCCATTGATAAATGGCACTGCTATCTTCATGGAAAGTCATTCACTGTTGTAACAGATCACTCTGCACTACAGTGGCTGAAGAATGTTAAAAATCCTCAAGGTGGTCTCTTCCGGTGGTCTTTCAAACTGTCAATGTATGATGTGAATATGAAACATCAAAAGGGTGCAAGTAATGTCGAAGCAGATGCGCTCTCCAGAGCCCCAATAATTATTCTTCTATCACACGACGACCTTAAGCGATGCAACAATGAGCGTCCAAAAGGAACGCACTCATTGGAAAATAACATCATCATCGTTAAAAGAAAAGGACTACGGAAAATATACGTGCCCCATGAACTACGCCCAACCATTCTGAAGAATGCACGTCAACATTTTTGGCATGTCGGAGTGATGAAGACGCTATCACTCCTGTCTCCGCATTAATATTGGCCGCATATGGTAACCGATGTTTCCACTTACATTCGGCATTGTGATACATGCCAGAGATGCCAGAAGACGAAAACAAAAAAGTTTGGAACGCTTGAATTACTGCCTCCAGCTGAGGAGCCCTTCGACCTCTTTGCAAAAGACACCATTGGAGGATTTTCTGGATATGGCTCGTCAAAAAGGTTTATACACTTGGCTATTGATCATGCGACTCGCTACGTATGGGCGTTTGCTCATAAAAGTGAAAACATCGACGCCTACATTTCATGCTTAAAACAATTTTTTCTTCTCGAAACCACAGAAGCTTCTTTCAGATTGTGGAACAGGATTTACCGCAGAAAAAATCAAGCAGTTTTTCAAACATAATCGTATACACCAACTATTCACCTCATCTCATCATCCACAATGCAACGGCATGAACGAGCGGATAAACCAGACTATCGTAACGAGACTTAAATGTAAGATCAATGACGAACCACAGAGGTCTTGGACTAAGCTGCTTCCGGAGGTAATTGACGAAGACAACAGAACACCTCACGAAGTGACCGGCTACGCACCTTCCTTTCTGATGTATGGAATTCCATCTCATCCTACTGTACTGGAACAACGAGAAGAAACTGTCGAAGAAGCGCGAAAAACTGCAGTTACCAATTCTATCGCCTACCACAATAAGAACAAAGTCATTTATGATAAAAAATTTCTTCCGATTGAGTTCCAAGTCGGTGACTTAGTCCTTTACGAGACACCATGGCATCCCAACAACGGCAAACTGAGTTCCGTCATGAAAGGACCCTACAAGATTCTACGCAAGGTCTCAACAGTGAACTATGAGATCAACCGCTCCGTGCTACTCTTACCTAGAAACTCTGACATTGTGTATGTTAGCAAACTGCGGCGTTATTTTGAACCTTCTGAACTGAGACTTTCTTGAGGGGAGGGGGAAGTTTGACGCATTAACAAGGTGATTCTTGGAGAAGCCGACGAAGAGGAAGTGCGCGTGCATTAGAATAAACGCATGGCATCTGGACCACGACGTGTCTCCAATTTGTAGCGTCATATATATATATATATATATATATATATATATATATATATATATATATATATATATATTAATAAAAATATTCACAACGTTTGACCTTCATCTTCTTCATCTGTATATAATCATCATCACAAAAAACCGAAAAACGTCGTCTTAGTTTGAAGCGTTAATCAGGTAATTCGGCCTGATAAAAGCCGTCGAGACTACAACGCTGCTACTGTCTTACAGAGTGGTGCAGGCTGCTTCGATCCCCAAGTCCTCTCCGACGTCGCGTTCCCCTGGAGCTTCGTTCGGGTCGCCGCTTGCCCCCCGTGTGCTGTCATGGCTCAAGAACCGCTGCCCGGAACATCCAGCATTCCTGTCCAGCAAACCATTTCTGCGCGGATCGTCAACGCCCGGCAGGGCGACCCACCCATCTTCTCTGGTCTTCCACGCAACAACGCCGAGGTATTGCTGAAAAAATACGACTTGACCAGTGCGACGCATTAACAAGGCGATTCTAGGAGAAGCCGACGATGAGGAAGTGCGCGTGCATTAGAATAAACGCATGGAATCTGGACCACGACGTGTCTCCATTTTGTAGCGTCACACAAGCCGACAGGATTGACCTCATCAACGTGCCATGGCTAAGCCAAAGCCTTCGCTCAACATACAGAAGTTCAAGGGAACACCAGAAGACGTCCCCATCGACAAGTGGCTTCTTCTTTTCGACATGAAGGCAGCCGAGGCGTCATGGACTCGCCGCGATCGGGTCAGTCACTTCAATGAATCCTTTGAAGGGGAAGCGTTCAAGTGGTACCTGACAGAGATTTTTGGCAACGGCGAGACATCTTGGGACGTCATCAAGCATGACATGCAAGCCTGCTTTGTTACGACTGACGCAGATGCCTTCCGTCTCTTCATTCACTACCGACTGAAAGGAGGGCAGACCATCAAGGACTACTACGACGAGAAAAAGATCTCCAGCGTTTTCTGGGCACTGTAAACACCTACCGTCAGTACATCCCCCACTTCAGCGATATCGCTCTTCCACTCACAAAACTACTCCACAAAGGCAGCAAGTGGGTCTGGATAGAAGCATGCGAGCAAGCCTTTCGTGAACTGAAGGAGTGGATAACTGAAGAACCGGTGCTTCGCATATACGACCCTTCGAGACCATGTACTGTGTACTGTGACGCATCTGGCGAAGGCATCGGTGCAGTGCTGAAACAACCTGATGACAAAGGCAAAGAACATCCTGCTTAAGCACGAGATGAACTATGCTATTGCAGAAAGAGAATGTCTTGCCATTGTAGATGCCATTGATAAATGGCACTGCTATCTTCATGGAAAGTCATTCACTGTTGTAACAGATCACTCTGCACTACAGTGGCTGAAGAATGTTAAAAATCCTCAAGGTGGTCTCTTCCGGTGGTCTTTGAAACTGTCAATGTATGATGTGAATATGAAACATCAAAAGGGTGCAAGTAATGTCGAAGCAGATGCGCTCTCCAGAGCCCCAATAATTAATCTTCTATCACACGACGACCTTAAGCGATGCAACAATGAGCGTCCAAAAGGAACGCACTCATTGGAAAATAACATCATCATCGTTAAAAGAAAAGGACTACGGAAAATATACGTGCCCCATGAACTACGCCCAACCATTCTGAAGAATGCACGTCAACATTTTTGGCATCTCGGAGTGATGAAGACGCTATCACTCCTGTCTCCGCATTAATATTGGCCGCATATGGTAACCGATGTTTCCACTTACATTCGGCATTGTGATACATGCCAGAGATGCCAGAAGACGAAAACAAAAAAGTTTGGAACGCTTGAATTACTGCCTCCAGCTGAAGAGCCCTTCGACCTCTTTGCAAAAGACACCATTGGAGGATTTTCTGGATATGGCTCGTCAAAAAGGTTTATACACTTGGCTATTGATCATGCGACTCGCTACGTATGGGCGTTTGCTCATAAAAGTGAAAACATCGACGCCTACATTTCATGCTTAAAACAATTTTTTCTTCTCGAAACCACAGAAGCTTCTTTCAGATTGTGGAACAGGATTTACCGCAGAAAAAATCAAGCAGTTTTTCAAACATAATCGTATACACCAACTATTCACCTCATCTCATCATCCACAATGCAACGGCATGAACGAGCGGATAAACCAGACTATCGTAACGAGACTTAAATGTAAGATCAATGACGAACCACAGAGGTCTTGGACTAAGCTGCTTCCGGAGGTAATTGACGAAGACAACAGAACACCTCACGAAGTGACCGGCTACGCACCTTCCTTTCTGATGTATGGAATTCCATCTCATCCTACTGTACTGGAACAACGAGAAGAAACTGTCGAAGAAGCGCGAAAAACTGCAGTTACCAATTCTATCGCCTACCACAATAAGAACAAAGTCATTTATGATAAAAAATTTCTTCCGATTGAGTTCCAAGTCGGTGACTTAGTCCTTTACGAGACACCATGGCATCCCAACAACGGCAAACTGAGTTCCGTCATGAAAGGACCCTACAAGATTCTACGCAAGGTCTCAACAGTGAACTATGAGATCAACCGCTCCGTGCTACTCTTACCTAGAAACTCTGACATTGTGTATGTTAGCAAACTGCGGCGTTATTTTGAACCTTCTGAACTGAGACTTTCTCTGAGGGGAGGGGGAAGTTTGACGCATTAACAAGGTGATTCTTGGAGAAGCCGACGAAGAGGAAGTGCGCGTGCATTAGAATAAACGCATGGCATCTGGACCATGACGTGTCTCCAATTTGTAGCGTCATATATATATATATATATATATATATATATATATATATATATATATATATATATTAATAAAAATATTCACAACGTTTGACCTTCATCTTCTTCATCTGTATATAATCATCATCACAAAAAACCGAAAAACGTCGTCTTAGTTTGAAGCGTTAATCAGGTAATTCGGCCTGATAAAAGCCGTCGAGACTACAACGCTGCTACTGTCTTACAGAGTGGTGCAGGCTGCTTCGATCCCCAAGTCCTCTCCGACGTCGCGTTCCCCTGGAGCTTCGTTCGGGTCGCCGCTTGCCCCCCGTGCGCTGTCATGGCTCAAGAACCGCTGCCCGGAACATCCAGCATTCCTGTCCAGCAAACCATTTCTGCGCGGATCGTCAACGCCCGGCAGGGCGACCCACCCATCTTCTCTGGTCTTCCACGCAACAACGCCGAGGTATTGCTGAAAAAATACGACTTGACCAGTGCGACGCATTAACAAGGCGATTCTAGGAGAAGCCGACGATGAGGAAGTGCGCGTGCATTAGAATAAACGCATGGAATCTGGACCACGACGTGTCTCCATTTTGTAGCGTCACACAAGCCGACAGGATTGACCTCATCAACGTGCCATGGCTAAGCCAAAGCCTTCGCTCAACATACAGAAGTTCAAGGGAACACCAGAAGACGTCCCCATCGACAAGTGGCTTCTTCTTTTCGACATGAAGGCAGCCGAGGCGTCATGGACTCGCCGCGATCGGGTCAGTCACTTCAATGAATCCTTTGAAGGGGAAGCGTTCAAGTGGTACCTGACAGAGATTTTTGGCAACGGCGAGACATCTTGGGACGTCATCAAGCATGACATGCAAGCCCGCTTTGTTACGACTGACGCAGATGCCTTCCGTCTCTTCATTCACTACCGACTGAAAGGAGGGCAGACCATCAAGGACTACTACGACGAGAAAAAGATCTCCAGCGTTTTCTGGGCACTGTAAACACCTACCGTCAGTACATCCCCACTTCAGCGATATCGCTCTTCCACTCACAAAACTACTCCACAAAGGCAGCAAGTGGGTCTGGATAGAAGCATGCGAGCAAGCCTTTCGTGAACTGAAGGAGTGGATAACTGAAGAACCGGTGCTTCGCATATACGACCCTTCGAGACCATGTACTGTGTACTGTGACGCATCTGGCGAAGGCATCGGTGCAGTGCTGAAACAACCTGATGACAAAGGCAAAGAACATCCTGCTTAAGCACGAGGTGAACTATGCTATTACAGAAAGAGAATGTCTTGCCATTGTAGATGCCATTGATAAATGGCACTGCTATCTTCATGGAAAGTCATTCACTGTTGTAAACAGATCACTCTGCACTACAGTGGCTGAAGAATGTTAAAAATGCCTCAAGGTGGTCTCTTCCGGTGGTCTTTGAAACTGTCAATGTATGATGTGAATATGAAACATCAAAAGGGTGCAAGTAATGTCGAAGCAGATGCGCTCTCCAGAGCCCCAATAATTAATCTTCTATCACACGACGACCTTAAGCGATGCAACAATGAGCGTCCAAAAGGAACGCACTCATTGGAAAATAACATCATCATCGTTAAAAGAAAAGGACTACGGAAAATATACGTGCCCCATGAACTACGCCCAACCATTCTGAAGAATGCACGTCAACATTTTTGGCATGTCGGAGTGATGAAGACGCTATCACTCCTGTCTCCGCATTATTATTGGCCGCATATGGTAACCGATGTTTCCACTTACATTCGGCATTGTGATACATGCCAGAGATGCCAGAAGACGAAAACAAAAAAGTTTGGAACGCTTGTAATTACTGCTCCAGCTGAAGAGCCCTTCGACCTCTTTGCAAAAGACACCATTGGAGGATTTTCTGGATATGGCTCGTCAAAAAGGTTTATACACTTGGCTATTGTCATGCGACTCGCTACGTATGGGCGTTTGCTCATAAAAGTGAAAACATCGACGCCTACATTTCATGCTTAAAACAATTTTTTCTTCTCGAAACCACAGAAGCTTCTTTCAGATTGTGGAACAGGATTTACCGCAGAAAAAATCAAGCAGTTTTTCAAACATAATCGTATACACCAACTATTCACCTCATCTCATCATCCACAATGCAACGGCATGAACGAGCGGATAAACCAGACTATCGTAACGAGACTTAAATGTAAGATCAATGACGAACCACAGAGGTCTTGGACTAAGCTGCTTCCGGAGGGTAATTGACGAAGACAACAGAACACCTCACGAAGTGACCGGCTACGCACCTTCCTTTCTGATGTATGGAATTCCATCTCATCCTACTGTACTGGAACAACCGAGGAAGAAACTGTCGAAGAAGCGCGAAAAACCGTCAGTACATCCCCACTTCAGCGATATCGCTCTTCCACTCACAAAAGAACAAAGGCAGCAATGGATAGAAGCATGCGAGCAAGCCTTTCGTGAACTGAAGGAGTGGATCCAAGTCGGTGCTTCGCATATACGAGACACCATGCATGTGTACAACTGGCAAAGGCATGAGTTCCGTCTGAAAGGACCCTACAAATTTAAGAACATCTCTTAAGCATTGAACTATGCTATCAAAAGCACTGCTATTCTTCCATTGAAAATGGCACTGTTATGTTACAAATCACTCTGCACTACAGTGGCTGAAGAATGTTAAAAATCCTCAAGGTGGTCTCTTCCGGTGGTCTTTGAAACTGTCAATGTATGATGTGAATATGAAACATCAAAAGGGTGCAAGTAATGTCGAAGCAGATGCGCTCTCCAGAGCCCCAATAATTAATCTTCTATCACACGACGACCTTAAGCGATGCAACAATGAGCGTCCAAAAGGAACGCACTCATTGGAAAATAACATCATCATCGTTAAAAGAAAAGGACTACGGAAAATATACGTGCCCCATGAACTACGCCCAACCATTCTGAAGAATGCACGTCAACATTTTTGGCATGTCGGAGTGATGAAGACGCTATCACTCCTGTCTCCGCATTATTATTGGCCGCATATGGTAACCGATGTTTCCACTTACATTCGGCATTGTGATACATGCCAGAGATGCCAGAAGACGAAAACAAAAAAGTTTGGAACGCTTGAATTACTGCCTCCAGCTGAAGAGCCCTTCGACCTCTTTGCAAAAGACACCATTGGAGGATTTTCTGGATATGGCTCGTCAAAAAGGTTTATACACTTGGCTATTGATCATGCGACTCGCTACGTATGGGCGTTTGCTCATAAAAGTGAAAACATCGACGCCTACATTTCATGCTTAAAACAATTTTTTTCTTCTCGAAACCACAGAAGCTTCTTTCAGATTGTGGAACAGGATTTACCGCAGAAAAAATCAAGCAGTTTTTCAAACATAATCGTATACACCAACTATTCACCTCATCTCATCATCCACAATGCAACGGCATGAACGAGCGGATAAACCAGACTATCGTAACGAGACTTAAATGTAAGATCAATGACGAACCACAGAGGTCTTGGACTAAGCTGCTTCCGGAGGTAATTGACGAAGACAACAGAACACCTCACGAAGTGACCGGCTACGCACCTTCCTTTCTGATGTATGGAATTCCATCTCATCCTACTGTACTGGAACAACGAGAAGAAACTGTCGAAGAAGCGCGAAAAACTGCAGTTACCAATTCTATCGCCTACCACAATAAGAACAAAGTCATTTATGATAAAAAATTTCTTCCGATTGAGTTCCAAGTCGGTGACTTAGTCCTTTACGAGACACCATGGCATCCCAACAACGGCAAACTGAGTTCCGTCATGAAAGGACCCTACAAGATTCTACGCAAGGTCTCAACAGTGAACTATGAGATCAACCGCTCCGTGCTACTTTTACCTAGAAACTCTGACATTGTGTATGTTAGCAAATTGCGGCGTTATTTTGAACCTTCTGAACTGAGACTTTCTCGAGGGGAGGGGGAAGTTTGACGCATTAACAAGGTGATTCTTGGAGAAGCCGACGAAGAGGAAGTGCGCGTGCATTAGAATAAACGCATGGCATCTGGACCACGACGTGTCTCCATTTTGTAGCGTCATATATATATATATATATATATATATATATATATATATATATATATATATATATATATATATATATATATATTATTAAAAATATTCGCAACGTTTGACCTTCATCTTCTTCATCTGTATATAATCATCATCACAAAAAACCGAAACCGTCGTCTTAGTTTGAAGCGGTAATCAGGTAATTCGGCCTGATAAACGCCGTCGAGACTACAACGCTGCTACTGTCTTACAGAGTGGTGCAGGCTGCTTCGATCCCCAAGTCCTCTCCGACGTCGCGTTCCCCTGGAGCTTCGTTCGGGTCGCCGCTTGCCCCCCGTGCGCTGTCATGGCTCAAGAACCGCTGCCCGGAACATCCAGCATTCCTGTCCAGCAAACCATTTCTGCGCGGATCGTCAACGCCCGGCAGGGCGACCCACCCATCTTCTCTGGTCTTCCACGCAACAACGCCGAGGTATTGCTGAAAGAATACGACTTGACCAGCGTTTTTAACCAATGGAATGAGCCTCAAAAACTTCGTCACGTCCCCGTCTATCTGTCCAATTTTGCGAAAACGTGTTTTTTAACCTCGAGAGCAGCTTCCCGGATTGACCTACTTTAGCTCAACCAGTCGGTAGTATTTCTGAGAAAGCGAACATCAATTCCGAAGTGTCAAAACTAAAGCTCGATGTGCGTGCCCAAAATCCTAGGGAGAAGTACACTTCGTAAATTGAAGACGTCCTTGCCCTTTCCACGGCGTGGACTCAGCGATGACAGAAGCTGATCGTGTTCGCCACATCATCAAAGGGATATGCCATGTCGCGTTTAGCACTCTGGCTGTTAAAAACCCCACCACCATTGAGGACGTCATCATCACATCTCAGCATCTTGATGAAATCCAAGCCATTTGATTGCACCCAGACTACCCAGGCGCCAGTGACAGCCGACCTTCCCTGGATGCAGATTTGTGCGCGCTGATTCGCACTCTAATTCGCGAGGAAATTCAAGCGCAAGGAATGTTATGTACACACGCCCCTCGGCCTCACTCTCAATCTGCTGATCTGCGTGACATCATCAAAGCGGAGCTCTCATTCATGGCTAGTGCTCTCCCATCGAACACTCCGGCGCCACCAACGCCACCCTTGACGTATGCGCAAGTCGCTGTCATGCCACCTGCCTTGGTTCAGAACGCGCATCCTGTTCCTGTGCAGTCCAACGTAGCAGGATTTGCACCACACTCGCCTGTTCCAGCGCCAGTACTAGCGACTGTGACCGCTCCAGCACACTACGCCCCCTGGCGCTCGCCTCGCCCAATATGTTACTATTGTGGCATTCGGGGCCATATTTCACGATTTTGCTGCAAGCGCCAGCAGGACGGACGTTGTGGCTACGACAGTTACGAAAGGGTTTCGGAGGTATCCCCGAATCAGTACCAGCGCCGCCCTACGACACGTTCCTTCTCTCCGACTTCTCCACTCGCTGCACCTCGCCCCTGCTATCCCGAACACCGCCGGTCCCCTTCATCTCTGCTACGCTCAACATCTCCATTGAGACCGGTTGCACCTACTTCTGACTACCACTCGGAAAACTAGCTAGTGCAGTTTTTGGAGGGAAAGCTGCATCGCTCGAACAAACACCAAGACCTTCAGAGGGCCCAGCCAACTTGTTATTAGTGTATGCTGAAGGGGTACCAGTTCGAGCATTGGTGCACACGGGGGCTGCTATTTTCGTTATTCATGCGGATTTGTGTTTAGGTCTACGTAATATCACCAAACCTTATTCTGGCACACTCTCACGTAGCGCAAATGACTCGCTGATACGGCCGTCAGCAAAGTGCACCGTTAGACTTTTCATTATTGGGATCCGGCATCATACTCAGTGTCCCGTGCTGGCTTCTTGTGGTTTTATGCTTATTTTAGAATGAGACTTTCTGATGCTGCTGCTTCTATCTCTTGTCGACAATGACTCATACATATGCGAGAGACGGATGATATGTTCCCGAAATCATCACGTGACCAGCTACGAACAGCCAATAACTTCCTTGTGCCACATAAACACGAGCACGTTATCACTGCTATGTCTGACTTCATTGACCACGGCGACGTCCTAGTCAGTCCATCAGCCCGTTGTCTATCCAGAGGGATTGCGCTATCACCGTGTCTTGTCCGCTTCTCCAACGGCACCGCATTTCTCGCTGTACTGAATATCGCCAATGAGTCGATTCTGCTGACAAAGGGCACTGTTGTAGTTTCAAGCGTGGACACACAACCTATCTCTGTAGTGGCTTCGGATGCCAGTCTGGTGGAATCACGTTCAATACCAACAGATGCTCCACCTACTACGGCACTCGTCAATGCCATCGCCACGGATCTCACTCCCACGCAAGCAGACGAACTACTGGCGTTTTTGTATAAGTAATGTTTTATTTCGACGTACTTTACACCACTCTAAGCCTGACATCTACAGTGGCTCATTACATTCACACCGATTGAACTTCTATTGTCCGCCGTCGACCATGCCGTGTTTCTTCCAGCGATCACGAGATCATCGACAAGCGCGTTGCTGATATGTTCAGGCAAAACATCATCCGCCCGTCCTCAAGCCCTTGGTCGTCACCTGTCGTTTTCGTGCGAAAAAAGACGGTTCAATGCGACTCTGCGTTGACTACCGCGCAATAAACAAAGTAATCAGAAAAGACGTATATCCCTTGCCTAGCATTGATGATGTCTTAGATTTCTTACAAGGAGCCGAATATTTTTCGAGCCTTGCCCTGCGCTCTGCTTATTGGCAAATTCCAATGCACGAGGATGACAAGGAATAAACTGCCTTTTCCAGACCCGACGAACTTTATTCATTTATTCATTTATTTATTTATTTTTCACAAAATACTGAAGGCCAAATAAAGGCCCCAGCAGGAGGGGCAAGATCATAGCACTGCACACAGGTGTAAAACAGCACGAACAATTAAAAGATACATTATATACAAAAGATACAAATGTAACAATGTATAAGCGATGTTTTCTTCAACTAGGAATGTATAAAAAATAAAAATGCATAGGGATCTTCTCTTTGAAAAGATACAAAATTAACGTCATGCCTTTCGGCCTCTGCAATGAGCCAGCAACGTTTGAACGTATGATAGACACTGTATTGCGGGGCCTTAAGGGGAAAACATGCTTATGTTATCTTGACGACATCGTCATATTCTCTTCAACATTAGAACAGCACTTGCAGCACCTAGATGAAGTTCTGACGAGTCTCGCAGCTGCTGGCCTTCAGCTATACACCAAGAAGTGCCAGCTTGCTAGCAAAGATATTGAAGTACTCGGACATCTTGTCAGCAAAGATGGAATCCGGTCTGATTCCGACAAGATTACCGCCGTTCTTCACTTCCCGGTGCCTCAACGCGCCAAAGAGCTCCGAAGCTTTCTTGGCCTTGCGTCGTATTTCCGGCGGTTTATACGAGACTTCGCCACCATTGCTGCGCCACTTCACCAACTCCCGTCTTTGGGAGCGTCATACGTACGGTCGGACGAATGCCTAATGGCTTTTGACACATTGAAACGTGCACTCACGTCCGAGCCAGTGTTTTGTCATTTTGATAACGCCCACCCACTCTCCTCCAATGGATGCCAGCCTACACGGATTCGGCGCTGTACTTTTCCAACGAACAGAGCGTTATGGCGAACGTGTGATCACATACGCTAGTCGGACCCTCACAGCAGCAGAGAAAAACTACACCATCACCGACCAGGAGTGTCTCGCCATTGTCTGGGCCATCCAGAAGTTTCAACCATATCGTCACGGCCGCCATTTTACCGTCGTTACTGACCACCACGCTTTGTGCGGGTTGTCGACGTTGAAAAATTTTTCTGGACCCCCTGGTCGCTTGATACTTCGTCTCCAAGATTACGAAATTGATGTTACCTACAAATCCAGCAAGAAACACAACGATGCCGATGCCCTTAGCCACTGTCTCTTACAAACCTCATCAGGCACTCCTGGCCTATCGCCAACTGTGAGTGATTCCATCGAAACGTCTCCGTCAGTTCATTAACTCGCCGCTGTCGACTTTCTTGCTGCCTTCGGCAACGAGATATTTGCATCCCACCAACGCAGTGACACTTACTGTTGCTCTATAAAGCAACTCTTTCAAGGCTTCTCTTGTCCTCCCAACGCCCGCGGTCATGGACAGCTGCGGAACTTCAAGACTGAAAACTCCACCCTTCATTGCTTTGTCTTCCACCCCGAATGACAGCACTTAGTTCCTGTTGCTCCTCGTTTCCTGAGAACGCAGATTTTGGAGGCGTTTCACGATGACCGCAAGGCTGGTTATCTCGGTTTTCAAAAGACCTATAAACGCATCTGCAGTCGTTTTGCCTGGCCGGCACTTTTCAACTGCGTAGCGCGATATGTTGCGTCATTCTCGCTCTGCCAACGCTGCAAGCGACCCACTTCCTCCCCGGCCGGTCTTCTATAGCCTCTACCATGTCCAGAAGCTCCCTTCGTTGTCATTGTCATTGACTTCTACGAGCCACTACCAATATCAGCTAGCAGCAAGCACTGAATTGTCACAGCGGTCGACCACTTAACAAGGTATGCCGAAACAGCAGCAGTTCCTTCAGGATCAACATAGGACATTGCCTCATTTTTTTTCTGGAGGCAGTCTTTCTAAGACATGGTGCACCACGCATCCTATTGAGCCCCCGAGGCAGAGCGTTTCTCTGGAAACTACTCGAACAAGTCCTCTACGCATATATTAGGATTCGTAAGACGACTTCCATCTACCATCCCCAGACTCACGGCCTCACAGAGTGCTTCCATCGAACTTTAGCCGACTTGATATCTATGTATATCAACGCCGACCACAGTAACTGCAATACCATCCTGCCATTCCGGACTTTTGCGTAAAATTGCGGTACGCAGCGCACCACGGGCTATTACCCATTATTTCTCATCTATGTCCGTCAACCAACATCTCCGCTCGACATGTCCTTTTTGACGTTTCTATTAACTCGTCATCGTCATCGAGGGAGCATTTAATCTCTCGCCTGGTCGATTGTCGCCGACGTGCCCGCCTCAATGCAGAGGCAAGCCAACAAGAGCGGAAGACTCGCTACGATGGCATCCAGCGCGTAGTTCACTTCAATACTGGAGACGAAGTACTGTTGTAGACGCCAACGCGGGTTCCCGGCCTGCGTGACAAGTTTCACTCGCGTTTCATTGGCCCCTAAGCTATAGTCTAGCAGACGTCTCCTGTTGACAACTGAGTAACCCCTCTTGTCATTCCTTCCGACGGCCATTTTCGTGGTACGGAAGCTGTTCACGTGTCGCGCTTAAAACCGTTTGTGTGACGTACACCGCAGTCATAAAGAGAGGCCAAATTGGCCGCTTCCACGCGAGGGGGAAATTAGTGTGAGCACAATATTCACAACGTTTGACCTTCCTCTTTTTTATTGTATACAATCATCATCAGGAAAAACATCGAGCATTCATCAGGCGATTCGGCCTAATAAACGCCATCGAGACTCCGACGCTGGTGCGGTCTTACCATATATATATATATATGAATATATATATATATATATATATATATATATATATATATATATATATATATATACTAAAAACAAAAGTGATGCTGGGTTCGGGAAAGATTATTCGTACAGGAGAGAAGACGCGCGTATGAAGTTATTTTATTGACGTTTCGGCCGTGGGTCCGGCCTTCAATCGAATACAGTTTATGGCACGAGTGCTGTTTATATACAAGTGCATATCAGCAAGATACAAATATGAAAACCGGCATGAAAGGCGATATATGGGCATATATATATATGAAAGTCACACAATATGAAGGGCACCTAATCTACGAGTAAAAAGATATTGCTTCCATGCGCGAGCACATTGTTTACAAATAATATGAAGGGCACCTAATCTACGAGTAAAAAGATATTGCTTCCATGCGCGAGCACATTGTTTACAAATAAAACATAAAACGCATAAAAGATAAAGAACATAACATGAAGAGTAGTCCGACCGGTAAAAGCAAGAGAAAAAAAGCAAAAAACTATAAAATACTAATAAAATAGACAAAGACGTCACAAAGCTGCTACGTAATGAACGGACACAGACAATGTAGTGCGACTTGCTGAGCAAGGTTGAAAAAGATGGACAGGGTGATACAGGTTACGCAGATAGGAAACTAAGTTTTTCCTACGTTTTTATTAAGACCACATGCGACGGTGTTGAACTTCAGTAATGTGACCTGTAGGTTTTCAAAAGAGTGCCCAGGGAGGTGCACGTGTCTTGAATTGGGCCAGTGGGGCAAGCTGTTAGCATGAGATTTATGGTTGTTGAAACGCAGTCTAAAAAGCCCTTCTGTTTGACCAATGTACTGTAATTCACATAGCGCACATTCTATCATGTATATCACGTTCTTAGAATCGCATTAGAGATTGCCTTTGATTTTTAAGGAAAAGTTGGAACCAGTACTGGTGACCTGTTGGCATGTGCGCATGTAAGGGCATACTTTGCATCGCGGTTATTGGCAAGGATGGCACCCGATTGTGTCAGGACTGTCTGCTTTCGACGATGATGACGATAAGAGTATGCCTCGAATAGTTTTAGCTTTGCGATACACTGCTTTAGGTGGTTCGGTGAAAATGTTTCTTAAGCGTTCACTTTGCATTCGAATATTGTGGTGCTTTCTCAGCACATTCAAAACACGCGGAACTGACGCAGAATGGGTAAAGACTAAGTTTGTCTGCGGTGAGGGAGTCAAGTTTTTAGCAGAGCACAACAGCGTTCTACGATTGTGCATGTCGACACGTTTTATTGCGTCATCAATTATTTGCGGCGGATATTTTTGTTTGACTAGAGCATCCTTTAGTGTTTTGCAATTTTTTTGAACTCTGATTGCTCTGAGCAGATTCTTTTAAAGCGTAAGGCCTGACTGTAAGGGATGCTACTTTTGTAATGTTTCACGTGGGTACTGTCAAAGTGCAAATACTGTTGCCGGTCTGTAGGCTTCCTGTATAGAGCAGTGGATAGGTTATCATTTACAATCGAAATGCTTACATCAAGAAAACTAAGCGTTGATGTGGAATAGGTATGAGAAAATGATATTAATAAATGGACATCATTAAAGTCAGATATGAAGTAAAACAACTCCTGTTCCCCATGCGGCCAAATAAGGAAAATGTCATCAATGTAACGTTTATAATAAAAAGGTTTCAGCGCGCAGGTTTGCGAAAATTCACTTTCAAGCTGGCCCATGAATATATTGGCGTAGTTGGGTCCAATACGCGTACCCATTGACGGGCCGCTAACTTGGACATAGTGTTGCCCTTCAAATTGAAAGTTATTCAGCTCTAAAATGAGCGTGAGCAATACTGCTAATGTGTTGCTGTCGATAAATCTACCCGGTGATGCTGCTTCATAGGACCTGGCGACTGCCACCATTCCGTCAACATGCGGAATGTTGGTGTATAAAGACGCTACGTGTAGCGTGACCAAAAAGGAACCTTGAGGAACAATCAGATCAATTATACCAGAAACAAAGTCGGTAGTGTCCATTACGTAGGACGGAAGCGATGCTGGGATACTACTGATCAGAGAATCGACATAGCTGGACAATTTTTCTGTGACAGTGTCTATACCTGAAATAATGGGACGGCCAAGGTTGTTTATCTTGTGTATTTTAGGCAAAAGGTAAAAACGACCAGGAACAGGACTTAGGGGAATAAGAGAGTGAATCGCATTTTCAGGCACCTTTTTGTTTTCCGAAGCTCTAGCAAAGTGCTCTGGACAAGAGATTTAAATTGTTCAGTGGGGTCATGATCGAGACGCTTGTAAAATTTCGTATCTGCGAGCTGTCTTCGGGCCTGTACTGCATGATCATCATCATCATTTTTCTCAATCACCGCGCCACGCCTCTCGCGCAGCTGATGCGAGCTCAAGCTGCGCGAGGATTAGAACGAGCGGACTCGCCTGGCGTGGCGGACGCTGGTAACCGACGTGGCTCCGCTTCAGGCCAGGAATAAACTGGCAAAATCGGCATGGCCCCATCGGGCGCCTTCGACGTCATCTCACGTCTCTCTTCTCTCGCCGCTAGATTGGTGACCCGGAGAACACGCCCTTCGCCAAGCGGCCCGCGGCCATGTTCCCGCAATTCTGCCCGCCAGTGCCGCCGTTCCAATCGACCTACCCCAAGGTATGGTTCATGCAGCTCGATGCCGTTCTGGCGTTGAATGGTGTTACGGACCAGACGCTGATGCACGCCATTCTTCAAGACTCCCTTCCGGTAGAGTTGCGTCATCTCTCTGGCACTTGAACCTCCAGCCAGCAGCCTTGCTCGGCGGTGCATGACCTCTGCTCGGCGGTGCTTGCCAGATATGGCCTCACCTACCACCCGCTGCCGTGTACCCGCGACTTTCGGGTTTTCCCTGCGTCGCAGCCTGCTGGACCCTCCGGCCCGAAGCTCTCATCTGACCGCGACCTAACTTCCCCGACAGCGTCTCCCTCCACCTTTGGTCCGGCCACTAGCGCAGTGATCCTCACACCCGGTCACGGATCCGACGAGGTGCTTGAGGTCGTTCCTGCTGCCGACAGTCTGTCCACCAAGAAGTGCGTTTTCTCGAAGTCCTCGGCCGATGGTCCTTCTGGCATGCTTGCTACCTGCACGTTTTCAACGAGAGCGACGGCAGGCGAGACCGTGGCCCCACCAGACTCCATGACGACCACCTTGCCGCCCGCCTCGGAGTCTGGCACAGGTGACCTTTCGCCCGTTATTGACTTCCCGACCTCGAAGCTTTCGCCTTCAACAACGTCCAATGAACGATACTTAACCTCTCGTCTGACCACTAGCGACGCGTGTCCTGCGCCCAACTGCCCATCCGCCATGGTTCTCAACATTTGGGCTGAAGGCAGCCAGTCAGCCACGGGGTTTGTGTTTTCATTGTCCTCGGCCGACGACACTGCAGCCATGCTTACCACCGGCTCGTCTCGGCCGACCTCCATGGCTCACAACACGGCTGACACGTCAGGTGCTGCGACGGCAACATCACCGAACGCCCTGGTGTCTACCATGACTACGGACATCGACACGCCTGCTATTCACCCCCCGGTCGCGAAGGCTTCAGTGTCGACAATGTCCGAAGGTGCGTTTTCGCTCACCTCAATGATCTGCGTGTCCTGCCAGCAGCAGGCATCCTCGCCCTCGCAGTCTCTCGCAGGCGAAGTTGAAGCCGCAAGCTGTCAACCACGACCAAACTTCCGAGATGTTGCGACTATAACCGACGCTCCTGAGGACGACGTGCCTGGTCTGTCGATGTCGCAGCAAACCGCACATCTCGCGCCTGGCATACGATCACTTATCTTCCATACCGACCTGCGCACGAGCCGACGTACGCCGGCTACTGAAGGTGTTTCCCCAAGTCAAGGTGCGCCGACTGAGCCTCCTTCAGAGTCCATATCTGCTGGATCCCATGACGCGCCTCCTACTGGGTTCTTGACGCAAACCGTAGGCGAGCTGGCGTGTAACTGGACTGGGGGCACACCCTTTTACAAGCCGCATACGTCATTCACCTCTGCCCAACGTGTACAATCCTACTTGCTCGCTGCCAACATGAGTGGTCGGGTCCACTCATATTCAAATACCACTCACATCACGACATTTGCATGCCGACATCGGCACCAGTTCTGTCCACGCCCGCGAAAGCGCCGTCAAAGCCGTTGCTTGTCGATGGGTGGTCTGCAAGACTTCACTACGCCACTTCTAATTGCTTCACGCGCAGGGGCCAAATCGGCTTTTGTGCACCCGTGGTCACCTCACCGTGAAGGCATCTCTGCCTGCAGTGCTCACTCGCGACACCCTGTGCGCTCGCAGCTGGCTCCAGCTGGTCATCCTGTCACCCACTTGTGTACAAGCACATTTTCCCAACGCTTGCTTCTTCTTCCTCTGCGCAACTCCCAGTGTCGCCCACCAGAGACCCACTGGTTCCCGATGGTCGCTACACGTTGACAAACTGGACTTCCTAAACGGACACCTTGCGGATTGTCTTTCATGTATATAGTCTCTTTCTCTTTCTTTGTTATATACACTTCAAATCGCGCAAAGCGCTAGGGGGGGAGCCCTGTAGTGCATGATCATCATCACCATTTTTCTCAATCACCGCGCCACACCTCTCGCGCAGCTGATGCGAGCTCGAGCTGGGCGAGGATTAGAACGAGCTGACTCGCCTGGCGTGGCGGACGCTGGTAACCGACGTGGCTCCGCTTCAGGCCAGGAATAAAGTGGCGAGATCGCCATGGCCCCATCGGCCGCCTTCGACGTCATCTCTCTTCTCTCGTCGCTACAGGCCTCTGCTTCGTAATCAGACTTGTTCATTACGACAACAGCCCCACCTTTGTCGGCAGGCTTGATGACGATGTCATTGCGACAGAACAAGGCATTTAATGCTTTCATTTCACTGGTGGTTAGGTTACGGCGAAACGACGCTTGCTTTCGATACGACTGTAGTACGTCTCGTTGTACAGCTTTGATATACATATCTAAGCACCTGTCTCGTTGTGAGGGAGGTACCCAACGTTTTCCAGAAGGTGATGCGCTGGTGGAACCATTTGAATTTTGCCGGTCATGAAAAAACTCGCGCAAGCGTAAGTTGCGGGCAAAAGTATTCAAGTCTTTCAGTAATTGAAATTCACTGTGTCCGCCTGTGGCAGGACAGAAATTAAGACCGCGGCACAGAACACTGCGCTCCTCAGCAGTTAGTACAATGTCCGAAATATTTACTATATTGTTCTGCTCCTTGACGATATGTTTGTCATGGAAGGTGACAAAAAAGTAGCGGGGTAAGCTTGTACAGGAGTCGTTTGCAAAGGGATGTAATTGCATGTATTGTTCTGGCTAGGGCACCAAACACCATCACGCGACATTTTCTTGACTTTCAATGCGTAAATTTCACGATGCTTTTTATATGCGAATGCCTCTAGTGCGGCGGATTCATCAGACGAGAGGCTTAAATTTGCTGACATTGATTTTGTTGGTGCAAGATTTTTTCGCTTGAAGAACGATAATGATCAAGTGTAACTCGCGTGAGTTGTAGCGAAGCATTTTTTAATATGTCGTCCCACCTATCTATATTTTGCTGAGACATGTTATATAGGGCTGGTTTCACAATGATACGTGGACCCTTAGGTGCAACAGACGCGGTTAAGTAGGTGTTCAAAGTATCTACATGTAGGTCGTTGCGAACACGTTTTTCTACAACTTTCCGTAACCTTAAAAATTCTTTTCAATAGAGGCAAGAAGTGTTTTTACCGGGTGACAAAGTCTGTAGTCAATCAGCAGGTCCCTGTCGCACGGTTTGGGTATGGCGGCGAAGCTCGTAGCGGTGACCACTGGCTGAGGGATCTGGAGGGTCTTTTGCTGAATGCGAAGGTCTAATTGATGAACCTCTCGTAGCGGAGTCTGTCGGGCAATTTTTAGAAGCAACCTTGTTGCGATAGTCCTGCGTCACTCGCTCGTGGGGCGATGGTGGCTTCTGAGGGGAAGCACAACTTCTTGTTTGGCCAGTCACCACTGCTGTGTCAGACGACTCGCGCACAACAGTAGGCCTCCTTGCGTGATGCTGAGGTGCATCGGTTGGCACACTGTCCAACCAGGAGTGGGACAATGCGCTGGATGACTTGTAACAAATGTGCCGTATATGGCTCGCCATGAGCGAAACCCCTTCAAAATTAGGATGCAAGCCATCAGCGGCCAGTACGCTGTGCGAAGGCAACCATTCAAAGCCGTGATCCTGGAAAGATACCAGTCGAGAGCGGCGACACAAACTCTTTAGCAGAGCGTTCAAATAACACGCTTCACGGTTTAAGCAACGCACGAAAGTTTCACTGGGGTGCCGTCGTCGGCGGTTTTTGGTCCTTGGTAGGATGAGGGTGGCGTAGATCAAGGTGACTTCAGGTCGTTCCTTGGCAATATGGTTAATAACCTTACAGTAGCTGTCGAAAGCTTTCTGTGCTGAGGCTCGAAGTAGGTCGTTCGTACCTACGTGTAGGACGATTCTAGTGGTGTTACGAGGCACGAAATCTAATAGAGCTGGCACATCAGTGATTAAGGCACCGCACTGCGACACAAATGCTGGAGTACCAGCCAACGCTGGCTCGAAGTACTGATGAATGTGCTTCGTCTGAGAGCCTCTTACGACAGTCATAGATGGTACATTCTTTGGGTACCTCCAGTAAATGTGCTTCGACGTGGTCTGCTCCGGAGCCACAGTTTCAGTATACCAAAAACAAAAGTGATGCTGGGTCCGGGAAAGATTATTCTTATATGAGAGAAGACGCACGTACGAAGTTGTTTTATTGACGTTTTGGCCGTGGGTCCGGCCTTCATCAGAATACAGTTTATGGCACGAGTGCTGTCTATATACATGTGCAGATCAGTAAGATACAAATATGAAAACCGGCATGAAAGGCGATATATGGGCATATATATATATATATATGCAAGTCATACAATATGAAGGGCACCTATTCTACGAGTGAAAAGATATTGCTTAGATGCGCGAGCTCTTTGTTTACAAATAAAAGATCAAACGCATAAAAGATAAAGCACATAACATGAAGAGTAGTCCGACCGGTAAAAGCAAGAGAAAAAAGAAAAAAATCTATAAAATACTAATAAAAATGACAAAGACGTTACAAAGCTGCAACGAAACAAACGGATACAGACAATGTAGTGTGACTTGCTGAGCAAGGTTGAAAAAAGATGTGCTACAGGTTACGCAGATAGGCAACTAAGTTTTCCTTTGTTTTCATTCAGACCACATGCGACGGTGTTGAACTTATAGATGAGGTATGATTCACGGGCTTCTCTATCATAATTTGTGTGGAAACCAGATTCCATGCAGTAATGTGATCTGTAGGTTTTCAAAAGAGTGGCCAGGGAGGTGCACGTGTCTTGAAATGGGCCAGTGGGGCAAGGTGTTAGCATGAGACTTATGGTTGTTAAAACGCAGTCTAAAAGGCCCTTCTGTTAGACCAATGTACTGTATTTCACATAGCGCACATTCTATCATGTATATCACGTTCTTAGAATCACAGTCAAGATTGCCTTTGATTTTTAAGGAAAAGTTGGAACCAGTACTAGTGACCTGTTGGCATGTGCGCATGTAAGGGCATACTTTGCATCGGGCTTTTTTGCAAGGATGGCACCCGATTGAGTCAGGACAGTCTGCTTTTGACGATGATGACGATGATAGTATGTCTCGAATAGTTTTAGCTTTGCGATACACTGCTTCAGGTGGTTTGGTGAAAATGGTTCTTAAGCGTTCACTTTGCATTAGGATATCGTGGTGCTTTCTCAGCACATTCAAAACACGCGGAACTGACACAGAATGGGTAAGGACTAAGTTTGTCTGCGGTGAGGGGGTCGAGTTTTTAGCAGCGCACAACAGGGTTCTACGATTATGCATGTCGGCACGTTTTATTGCGTCATTAATTATTTGCGGCGGATATTTTTGTTTGACTAGAGGATCTTTTAGTGTTCTGTAATTTTTTTTGAAACTCTGATTGCTCTGAGCAGATTCTTTTAAAGCGTAAGGCCTGACTGTAAGGGATGCTAGTTTTGCAATGTTTCACGTGGCTGTTTTGTACATGTTTTGTAATGCAGCTATGCCGTCATCGTGAGGAATATCTGTATATAATGAAGAGACATCAATTCCTCACGATGACGGCATAGCTGCAATACAAAACATGTACACAAACTATAGACAATCTAAGACCCCAGATTTCTCTGCCATTGCAACTTTGACGAGGATGGTCCACAAACTAAATTCATTCGAGTTTAAAACCAAAAGTATTTTCGACAAATCAGCGGGACCGCTATGGGAACAAAAATGGCACCTAATTATGCCAACATATTTAAGGGAAAGCTAGAATCTGAATTTCTTGCACAAAGTTCCTTGAAACCAATGTTATACAGAAGATACATAGATGACATCTTTCTTATTTGGACCCACAGCGAGGACGAACTTCTCAGCTTTATCGACACTTACAACGCTGTACATCCGAACATACACTTCACACACACATACTCGCAAGTTACTGTAAATTTTCTTGATGTTACCATAACGATAGAAGAAGAGAAGCTCTCTACAACCTGTATCGCAAACCAACGGATCGACAATACCTCTATTACCAAAGCGATTACCCACGCCACTGTAAAAAGAGTATTCCATACAGCCAGGCTCACCGGTTTAAGCGAATCTGCTCTAGAGACGCTGACTTTGACACGAGCTCACAGAGGCTAAAACTTATGCTCGAGAAACAAAAATACCCCCCACATGTAATTAATAATGCTGTTCAAAAAGCGAGAAAACTAAAGCATGAAGACTTACTTATGAAGCGACCACCACGAGAAGACCAAAAACGAACAAACCTCTGCTTGACTTACAGCACAAACTTCCCCAATGTAAACAAAACCCTTAAACGGCATTACAGCATTCTGGAACAAAGTGAACGTCTGAAACGTGTATTCCCATCCGCTCCAGGCGCCGTTTACCGACGACCACGTAACCTCAAAGACACCCTTGTCCACTCCCAAATTGACACATCACCTCCCAATAATTCATGCCGCCCTTGTTTAAAGCCAGAATGTCTTTTATGTAAGGCGATGCGAGAAACAGACAAAGCAACCAGCACGCAATCCAAGTTTTCGATTAACATACGAGGAAACCTAACATGCGATTCCTCTAATGTGGTATACCTACTCGAATGCAACGTGTGTGGTATGCAGTACATGGGACAAACAGAATCACTATTTAGGATTCGCTTCAATAATCACAGAGCCCATGCGAAATCAGCCCCAAGTCTACCTCTATCAAAACATCTCAATCTTCCCGACCATGCATTCGACAAACTATTAGTAACGCTCTTAGAGACGGGATTTAAATCAAATCGAAAACGTGAACAACGAGAGTCATACCTTATCCACCGATTTAACACCCTCGATAGATGAATAAATGAGAATCCTGGTACACTTGAAGCAATTAAAGCATTAGAAAGCAAGAACGGCAACAATGAAAATAGTAACTGAGTTCAAGGCACTGCAGCTGCGAAGGGCACTGGACCACCCAAAACAATTCCAAGTGTAACTACTCTTCCTAAGTGCATCTGTCGTCTGTTTTCTGTTTTATTTTACTACCCAATGAATTGTGCCATGCATGACATGCCCAACAGCAACCCTGTGCACAGCCGGGAGGCCCCCACTACACGCGTAATCCAGAAGCGGGCAAGGAATTCACATTCAGACTCTACCGCAATACGGGGCACCCCTCTTTTTACGAGGAAATATTGACAGTGCGCCGAGTAGTTAGAGGCTTAGAACTTCCTAAAATGCCCGCTTACCAGCCTCTGCCACAATACGCGGCACCCCTCCTTCTACGACGAACTGTTTACGGGACTCAGAGTAGTCAAAGGCTTAGGACTTCCTAAAAAGTGTAGTTAAAGGCTCAGGAATTCCTAAAAAAGCTCTTTTTTGTCCCCCACCGAACCGCCAGTGCCAGGAGGCGCCATCTTATCCGGAGGAATGCGTTAGTGAAAGGAAACATACACAGACCGCTGACATCAGAAAGGTGAAGCGGAGAAGGGGGAGAGAGATAAAGGGGAAAGTGGAGGGAAGAGTGGAGGGGGGAGTGGAAGGAAGAGTGGAAGGGGGCGCCCGAGGAGAGTCCACCGTATAATATTTTTCTCTTCTTCTCTTTTTTTCTTTTTCTTTTTTTCATTTTTTCCCTTTTTCTTTTCTGTCTTTTTTCCTCTTTTCTTGCCCTCTGATTTGAGATTGTATAAAGCTGAGCACCAACAAACTGTATCTTTAATCCTGATGAAGGCCAGACTCTAGGCCGAAACGTCGAAATAAACCACGTTGTGACAGCTCACGGAGGATATACTGGACTATATGCAACGCTACGGCCACTCAACCACCATGTCTGCCTATGTGTATATATATATATATATATATATATATATATATATATATATATATATATTATTTATATATATCAGCGGCCATTGACTTGTTTGCTGTCGTCTTCTGCCACAGCGTCGCATTATATATATTAGCTACGTAGCTATCGCATGAAGCGTGAACCATTCAGTGGACAGAAAACGACGAAGATGACTGGTTTGCTCGCTGTGTGTGCTGCGCTCCAATTTTATGGGTGTAAACACACTGTTAAATAGTCACGTACCGTCTAATTATACGTAACATATTTGTGGTGGACGTGCTGGTCTTTACCTGTACCCATCATGAAGCTCCGCAACAGCCGCATCATCATGGGTCCTACCATGTCACAGGTTCAAGGTGCATCGTATTCACCCCCCGCCTCTTTTGTGACTCCTACCTACGTTGTCCTACCTCCTGCTCATTATCCTGGCGTAGTTTCTGGACAGAATAGCCTTGACGTTGACAAGTGGCTCAACTTGAAATGAACGATTCAGTGCCAGCTCTAGGTGGGACCCGACACTCATGATTGTCAACGTGCTTTTTTACCTTGATGGCTCTCCGCAGGTGTTATAGGAGACGCACGAAGCCGACATTACCAGCTGGGACACTTTAAAGAAGAAGATCCATGACCTTTTTCGAAACACCGCTGCACGACAGATAACTGCGCGAAATCAGTTGGCTACTCAGGCACAGACGTCTACCGAATCCTACGTCGCGTATATTCAGGACGTCATTGCCCTTTGCTGCCAGGTTTACGAACACATGCCCGAGCCTGAGATGGTATCGAACGTGCATAAAGGCATCCCCGACAATGCCTTCAACCTGCTTGTATACATTAACGTCACCACCATCGACGAAATCACAAAAGAGGGCAGGTGGTTTGAACATGCCAAGAGCCGCAGTATCACGCAGAGATTCACGTGACTGCCCAACACAGCCGCAACTTCATCGTGTGAAGCCGCTCGCCAACCACCCACCTGTAACCACGTCACCCGAATTGTTCGTCGGGAGCTTGAAGCTGCCTGTCCAGCTTCCAGTCAACAGGCTGTTTTACTACCCAAGCCACTGATCCGTGACACCCATCGGTAGCCTTCACTCAAGCTGTGGTAAGGCAGGAGATCGTTAATCTCGGTCTTCCGTCAGCATGTCCCGTGACTCACCCTGAAGTATGCCCACACCCCTCAGGCAACGCTCGCCAATCTTCTCCATCATTGCCCTTCTGGAACCTTACGTAATGGGAACCCCCTGACGACAAGCCTATCTGCTTTTCCTGTCATGAACCTGGACATGTTTCTCAATATTGCCATCACCACTGGTCCAACCCGCCACGCCAGAGCTACGCTACTTATATGTACCCTACCTTTTCTACGCGTCCAGCCGCAACACCAACCAACTTTTTTTCGCCGCCCCCTCACGAGCCTCTCCCCACTGACACCTCTTCTTCCGGTGACCGCTACTTTCGCTCCCCTTCGCCGCTACGCCGCCAATCCCGCTCTCCGCCACCTCCGCGCTTTTCCTCGCTGAACTTCTCTGGACGATCGCAGCAGGAAAACTAGATACTGCAGCGTATGAAGGGGTAGCCACAATACCAATGACGCCAGGAAACGCTCTACTGACGCTACCCACATACCACAGTCTCATAGTAGTAAAAGACGACAATGTTCCTGTTGCTGCCCTTGTTGACACAGGTGCCCACCTATCTGTTATGAGCGCACATCTACGCCGCCGTTTGTAGCATATCATGGTGCCCTCAACGGCTCAAGCCATGCGTGTTGCCGATGGCGGTGCTGTAGAAGTAGTGGGAATGTGCACTGCTTGTGACAACATTGCTGGTCGTCACGTCATAGTTTTTTTTTGCTGTACTAGATCGTTGCCTCATGACATCATGCTAGGCCTTGATTTCCTCTCGGCACACTCGGCTTTATTTGACTGTTCTTCTGGCACGTTCAGCCTCGACCCCCTGCTCTCCCATGCCTGTGAAAAGCCCGTCAGCCGCTTGGGTCAACCACGTTTGTTTGTTTGCTGCCTCGAGCTGTGACATACGCCTGTTTGTCATCGACCCCTCCAGTTCCCGACAGAGACTACATTGTTACACCGATAACAGCCACACGACTGACGCACAGTGTTAGTGCCGCATAGCATCGCCATTAAAGTTGACAACTGTGTCTTTTTTGGCTCCTAAATTTTGGCCTTATTCCTCATGCGTTGCCCTACCAGATTTCGCTTGCTCGACTCACTGCCATAAGAGATGACGACATAAACGTTGTTGCTGTAACAGTTCCGGACCAAGCCGAAGTTTCACGGTTACCTGGTTCTGTCGAAGCCATCTTTCGAAATATGATTGGACCAGACCTTTCACCTGATCAGGATGACGCTCTCTGCCACGTTTTAGTATCCAACGGTGACGTTTTTTTATATCTGTGATCGTCCCTTGGGTCAGAATATTATTATCAAGCACCGAATTAACACTGCGGCCTCGGCGCCCAACCACCATCGGCCTAACCGCGTGCCCGCATTAGAATGAGCAGTGATTCAGAAGGAAGAGGACAACATGCTATTTAAAGACATCCGCCAGTTGTCTTGGTAAATAAAAAAGACGGCTCCTGGCGTTTCTGTATTGATTATCGGCAGCTCAACGAAATAACCAAGAAAGACGTGTATATTCTTCAACGCATTGAGGGCGAACTTTACTGTCTTCATGGCGCCACCTTGTTTTCATCTCTCGACCTCCGACCTGGCTCTTGTCAAATTGCTTTAAATGAAATGGATCGTGAGAAAAGTGCATTCGTTACCCCTGATGGCCTTTACCAATTCGAGGTCGTGCTGTTTTGTCTCTGCGACGCGCCAGCAACCTTCAACGGAATGATAGACACGCTGCTTCAAGGATATAAATTGGCGACGTGCTTGTGTTACTATATGACGCGATAATCTTCTCACACACCTTCATCTCACACCATGAACGGCTTTTGACCATTTTATCAACATTCCGACATGCCGGTCTCCAGCTGAATTCTTTAAAGTGCTGCTTTGGTGTTCATCAAATCAATGTTGGGCCACCTTGGTGGCGCTTCCGGTGTACGACGAGACCCGGCAAAAGTACGCGCACTAAGGAATTTGCCCGTTCCGTGCTCTATTCGTGATGTTCGAAGTTTAGTGGGCCTATGCTCTCACTTTCGCTCTTCGTAAAAGACTTCGCCACACTCACACGCCCACTTACAGACCCTCTCAAGGATGACGTCCCGTTTTGTTGGGGTCCTCTTCAAGCTAATGCTTTCTCTCGACTAATTACCGCCCTAACGACACCACCGATATTCGCACATTTTACCCGGATTCTCCTACAGAAGTGCGAACAGACGCTAGCGGTCATGGCATCGGCGCAGTTTTGGCCCAAACTCAGCGGGGCACTGATCGTGTAATTGCATAAGCAAGTCGTCTCCTTTCAAAGTCTGAGCGTAACTACTCTGCAACAGAATGAGAATGTCTTGCCCTGGTCTGGGCGGTTTCGAAATTTCGTCCTTACTTCTATGGCCGCCCGTTCTTTCAAGTCACAGATCATCACGCCCTCTGTTGGCTTTCTATACTGAAGAACCCTTCTGGATGACTTGGTCGTTGTATGTTGCGTCTTCAGGGGTACTCCTACTCAGTCGCCTACAAGTCTGGACGCCTCCAGCTGGACGCCAATTGCTTGTCGCGCTGCCCTGTTGACCAACCATTTGAATCGGTCGGCAAACCTGGCCCCAGCGTCATGTCCATTTCGAGGTTTCGTCAGACTGGTGACGAATAGGGTCGCGATCCTTCCTTGCGGTAACTCATTCCCCGCCTGGAATCTGACCCTAATGACGTGTCACTCCGCATGTTCATTCTCCTAAATGGCACGCTGTACCGTCGTAGCATCCAGCCAGATGCCCCTGAGCTACTTCCAGTGCCTAACCATCTCCATTCAGCGGTCGTGTATGAGCTTCACGACGAACCAACTGCGGGCAACTTGGGTGTATGTCGCACGTACGAACGCGTCCAGTGCCGCTTCTTTTGGCGTGGTCTCGCGCGGAATGTTCGACGCTACGTGGCCTCCTGCGATAAATGCCAACGTCAAATACTACCCGCCGCACCCCTGCTGGTCTCCTTCACCCGATCTTCATTCCTAGCGCACCTTTCTTCCGTGTTGGTGTAGACCTCCTCGGACAATTACCTGAATCAAACTCTGGGAAAAAGTGGGTCGCTGTTGCTATAGACCATGCGACCAGGTTTACCATCACTAGAGCGCTCCCCGCTGCTACTGACGTTGCCGACTTTTTGCTCCACGATGTTGTTCTACATCATGGCGCTCCTCGACAATTGCTCACCGATCGTGGACGCGTATTTTCCTCAAGCATAATCGAAGACCTTCTGTGCTCTTCCTCAATGCAACGCAAACTGACCACATCCTACCATACTCAAAGAAACTGCCTTACTGAACGTCTAAATTGCACCCTCACGGACATGCTCTCGATGTGTGCCTTATCTGACCACCATGACTAGGATCAAGTGCTACCTCACGTGACGTTCGCCTATAATTCCTCTCGTCATGATACAGCAGATTAATCACCTTTTTATATGTTTTATAGCCTTAATCCAACTTTACACCATACTACCGACTACTTTACCTACACCGAGCGAATACGCACGTGATGCTATTTCTCGGGCCGATCGCGCACGTCAGATTGCCCAATCTAGGCTGTTGGCTTTACAAGCAGCCCAAAAGGATCTCTACCACAGCGAGCACGTCGACGTTGACTTCTCACCTGGTTCTGTACTTCTTCTCTAAAGCCCAGTTCATCGTGTTTGACTGTCGGAGAAATTGCTATCTCCGTACAAAGGACCTTACCGTATCATACAACGAGTAACGGACGTTACCTAAGAGGTCATTCCAGTCTCCACTACTAACCTCTCAGAAAACACCCCTAGTGACGTAGTCTACATCAGTAGGTTAAAACCATACTGACCCCATTCTGAAGAACACGTATAAAGTGCAACGAGCATGTGCTTTTACAACCGGAGGGGGGGGGGGGTAATGCTACGTAGCTATCGTCGCATGAAGGGTGAACGTAGATATCGTCGCATGAAGGGTGCTGAGGCAGACATGCTAAAAACGTCTTTATTAGGGCAAACTTGTTCCCACGAGTCTACTGACTATTGTGGTCTAAGTCGGAGCAGCCGAATTGCATTGCTCCGACTGTCTTCGTCTTTCTCGTAGCCCTAGCGCACCAACGCGTGGCGCAAGCTAGTTGGGTCTTGCCAGGTGCTCGTTCCACGATGATTGCGGCGGGCTACTTGAACCTGGCCAACCTGTTTCGATATTATCCCCTCCTCAGATGCATCGTCCCGATGCTTGAGACAATGAAAGGGTGCATGAGCTCTCTCACTTGTTTTCGGACGATCTGTCATGATAGGGCTTCATGCGGACAACGTGTGCCACTTCCGTTGGATTGCGGCATCTTGAGCTCTCGTGTCCAGCGGATCTGACTTCATAAGTGACGTCGCTGATACGGTGGAGTACTTCATAAGGGTCGAAGTATAAGCCAAGAAGCTTTTCAGGGAGTCCGCGGCGACGCACTTGGACCCATATCCACAATTTGTCACCGGATTGATAAAATGTGTCACTGCGTCGCTTGTACCGGCTAGAATCAACGTGCTGTTGGTGGTGTATTCGGTATCTTGCCATTTGTCGTGCTTCTTCTGCTCTTTGCAGGAAGTCATCTAAGTCAGGTAGATAGCTACTTTCGTCCCGTAGTGGTAACATTGCTGCGAGTGGTGTGGTCGCTCTTCGGCCGAATACTAGTTCGAAAGGGGCAACGTGAGTTGTTTCTTGAACAGCCGTATTATATGCGAATGGTATGTCGGGTAATAATTCATCCCTCTGTTCAATGTCGACATACTCTGAAAGCGTGTCGGTCAAAGTTCTCTTGAGGCGTTCGGTTCGGTCATTTGACCGAGAGCGATTCACCGTTGTTATTCTGTGATCGGTATTTGTCATGCGCATCAGGCATTGCATTGGGTCTGCAGTAAATGCTGTGCCCCGATTCGTAATAACAACAATGGTTGCACCATGTCTGAACACTATGTTGTTCGCAAAGAATTTGGAGACTTCGGCAGCTGTCACAGAGATTCAGTCTTATAACGGGTCAGATAATCTGTGGCTATGACTAATCATTTCTTGCCTGCACGCGATGTCGGCAAAGGTCGTAGGAAGTCCATGCCGACTTGTTGGAATGGGGCATCCAGAGGGTCTATTGGCTGGAGAAGGCCGGCTGGTTTTACGGGTGTTTTGCGCCGTTCACATTGACGACAAGTTATCACGTAGCGCAGCACTGATGCGAGCAACTTAGACCAATAGTACTTAAGGCAAATCATTGCAAATGTTCTCGCATCCATGTGTCCAGATGTTGGCTTGTCATGGCATGCCTGCAGATTTTCCTCTCGAATGGCTGTAGGTACAACTTGCAAAAACGTTTCGCCAATAGGTTAGAAGTTCCTCCTGTAAAGGACACTTCATCGAAGGCAGAACGTGGAGAGCCCTCCGGAAAATATGCGAGCGACTTGAACGTCGAGACACTGCAGGTGTTGTATAGGCGTCAACAAATCCGGGTCATCTCGTTGTTGTTGAGCGATTTTGGATGCGTCAATAACGTCTAGAAACGGGAAGTCTTCCTTTTCAGGTACACTTGGATCGACGGGGGAGCGGGACAGGCAGTCGGCATCGCTGTGTTTCCTTCCAGATTTCTATACGACAGTAATGTCACACTCCTGCAGCCTAAAGCTCCATCTTGCTAGTCGACCTGACGGATCATTGAGATTTGCAGCCAGCAGAGAGCATGGTGGTCAGTGGCAGCTCTGGGTGGTTCACTTTAAAGGTATGGTAGGGTTGAAACTTGTTTATTGCCCAGATGACTGCAAGGCACTCTTTTTCAGTTGCAGAGTAGTTTGCCTCAGCTTTTGAAAGTTTGCGGCTGGCATAGGCTAACACTTTCTCGACCATTTTGCCACTGGACCAGGATGGCACCGAGGCCGACATTGCTGGCATCGGTATGGACTTTAGTGTCGGCTGTCTCATCAAAATGCGCAAGTATTAGAAAACCCTGTAGCCGGTTTCTTAATACGTAAAAAGCTTTGTGTTGTTCGCTTTTCCATGTGAAGGGCACGTCGTCTTTTGTTAGTTTTTTAAGAGGTTCCGCATTCTTTGCGAAGTCTTCCACAAATCGCCTACACTCTAAGGCAAAAGTGTGTTAAAAGGGCGTGTCGTTCGAGCTTTTGGGGACTAATGGGGCTGCCACAACCATTATATCTTTTAAGGACTAACGGCACCGTGTATAACAGTTAGTCCCGTCAAGGAACCGACATTTAGTTCTCACATTTACACCTTAGTTAGTAACCGTCAGTTCCACAGTGCACCCCAAAAGACTAACAATTAGTCCTCACATTCGCACCCTATAGAGCAACTGTTAATCCCCACATTTACACCTTATCGGGCAGGTGCTAGTCCGCACAGTTGCACCTTGCCGGACGAATGGTTGATCCACTCAAATACTCCTATCGAATGAACTTTTTATCCCCAGTTCAAACATTGTTTTTTGTTTATTTTCCGCCAGGCCTAATACCTTTTTCGCCTGTTTTTCTGCGCAGTGAGCAACGAGTTTCGCAGAAAAAAAACACGCGAAAAAGTAGTTAGACATCTATGTGTAACTGCTTTCACAGTCACGGCAACAACAAAAGACAAAAGTGAGTCATCAAAAAATTTTTTTTCTACATACACATGAAGTTACCCCACTCTTGAATTTATGGTGAATTTATGGTGAAGTGTACAAGTCCAGTCTCGTTGTCAAATCTTGTTCACTCTATGGGGAGCTCCTCCTACTGAAGCGATAGACGACAGGCATTGCAGACGCCAGCGCAACCATCCTTCTGCCTGTTGTGTTCCCACGGCTGCACGTACAATAATATAGTAAAAATGGTTAGGCACACGTCACAGAAGATGAAGATGCACGCATATGACAAGTACGTGCACTTTAATATAAAAACAAGATGTTAAACTATGACGCACAAATAACTTTACCTTCACATCTCGCACAGTCCTTCTGAAGCTGCTCTGATGAAAAAGATGGATGACGGGCATCGCAGATGCCAGCACACAGTCTTCAGCACGGTGTGTACCCACGTCTGCACAATAAGTATGTAAAATAGTGAGTCACACGTGAGAGAGAATGAATACAAATGCATATGATAAATACGTGCATTGTGAATTGAAAACATATGTGAGATATGACATGCTAATACTTTCAGCGTTATGTAACACATCGTCAAAGACTCATTTCGATCCCCGTAGCGCAACAGCTTAGGAGGGGCGGCCGCAGTCCCAACTCCGCAAACCACCGTGTCGCTAACAAGTCGGCGAGTCCCAAGCGAGCAACGTCGTTCAGCTCAAGCAAGCGAACGTTAGAACGAACACGGCGCTGCACGCCGAGTGTCTGCCGCCAGCGAACTTCTAACAAGAGAGTGAGCGTACGCTTGGCCGCCTCTGTGAACAGCGCCGAGCTAGTTTGGAGATAGCGCCAAAGAAATCGACGGCAATGCAGCCCTTTTCTACAAACTCTAGCGAGTTCAGCACGCCAACGCGAGTCCACCGGCGCGGCCAGCGAACGGTGCCGAGCTTCTTGAGACCGACAGGCAGGAAAGCCAACTGTAAAGGCGACCGATTTTCAGTGAGTTCCGACGCTAGAGAAAGCCCCGCCAGCCCGTGCTGGTGCACTTACAGCGCGCGACATACTAGAACCAAGCTCTTTACGTGAACGCGAAACGTGTTTTTGACGACTCCCAACACAGCCACGAGGTTTCAGCCCAATATCGTCAGCCTTAAGCTCATCGCGGCGGCGAAGACAGGCGAGCACTCGATGAGCGAACGTACGGGAGACCGACGGCAATGGCGGCCAATTTCTAGGTAGTCGAAAAACACAGGCGAACTGCATACGCCGAAGATGACCTTCGCGATGCATTTTGTGCGTGCGATATACAACACGACCGAGCCCGTTGCTGGAAAGCGCGATCCGTATCGCGCACGCGACAAGTAGAGTAGAATAAAGAATGATAACCTAATCGCCTTAGAATCCAGCACTGGTTTCTGCCCTGAGTTGGACTGAAGTATATATCCGATAGGCCAGTTCTTCTCGGCCGTCATATTGGCCTTCCCAACTATTGCTGTCGTGTGTTGGTCGTGACTATCTTGAAGCGAGAGATATACAGCGCGGCATGGTGACGTGTCGAGACTTGTTCCGGACTTCATGGGTGCAGCGAAGCGCAAAAGCAGTAGCCCACGTTCATCCAAGCGTACCCAAGAGCACCAAGTCGTAATTCTTAGACCATCAAATCCAGACGGCCATGGTCGAGCACTCTGAGCGCGGTGCAACGCGGACCGTCGCCGGCAAAATACGGGGAAAGACTCAGCCAGCAGAGGAGGAGAGGGAGGCCTCGTCGCTGCTTACAATGCCCGGGTGGTTCATGCCTTGGTTTCACGCTCCACGCTTCCCTCTTTGGTTGCACCTCAACGGTCTATCCCTTAATCACGCGTGCCTATTGGGCTCCGTTACTCCTTTTTTCGGGTAATTTTGCCTTACCCTATTGAAAATCCTGGGTTGGTGGATGTTGGAATTGTTGGTGGATATGGTGGAAAGAATAGTGGATATGGTGGAATTATTAGTGCGTGTCGTGGAAACTGTAGTGGGCATATTGGCTGATGACGGCGAAAGTCGAGAAAATGATGGCAGATGGGGGTGGTGGTGGCGAGCCAATGGTGGTGACTGTGGAAAATGCCGGCTTGTTACGGCTTGAGTGGTAAAAATGGTGGCAGATGCTGGTGGTAGTGGTGGCGAGCCAATAGTGGTGACGGTGGAAAATGCCGGCTCATGGTAGCGAGGCAAAACGTGTTCGGTGGAAGGCTTGGTGAGCAAGGTGGATGACGGGGGCATGATGGAAGCTTGGTCGATGATGGTGGCATGATGAAAAGCACAGAACTGTATGTGAAATCAATTATTTGTAGTGCTTCATTCTTGAATACACAGAAATATATGTTTACGGTCAAAAGGAACTAACGCTGCTCATTACGCTTTTTAGTGTGTTTGTTTTTTTATTCCTGTGGTGTCAACAACGCCTAAATTTTTGTGGAGCATAGAATATGCGGCCGGGAATATGTTTACATTTACTGCGATGTGTTTACCGCGAAGTATTTCTTTGTTGTGATGTTTAGAAGACTATATTTGTCACTGTGAACTTGACAGTAAATGTTTTACATGGGTGCGCAGTTGTTGACCAATAAATGGGCTCCAGTTCGCAATCGCCCATGTCAATGTTAGAGCAAAACACAGTGGTCCCTCGATGTCGCCACGCTAGAAACGCAACTCTGGTAATTCTTGCACACTCCATTTTTTTAGCTGTACCTTTACCTTAACAAAGTGCGCGCGAATATGCACATATTTTCATTTTCGACATGCGTGGAGATGAGCCCCCGCGAATTTGATTTTTACCTCTCTGTTCTACCACCACTATTTCTACAAAGGTTAGTCATGCCGACCGAGCCCGTACAAGTGTTTTCAGCGCTTCTGGCTTTCAGAATACAAATTTTGACGAGTAAAAATGACAATACAGCACAGCTGAGGCAACATTTACCCTAAATGAAGCCTTTTTTATCGTGGACGGTGTCCGCGCAAGAAGCGACAAACATCGATGCGGCGCGCTTGCAGCACTACCACCAAAGGTACGCCTCTCCTCACCGACAGCCACCGGTCCCACAAGCGGCACTTCACTGGCTTTTATGCGAGAGCATGGACAGGTCAATTTGTATGCTTACTGAACTAATATGACAGAATAATATTTGTGGCGCGCTGCATTCGTTTTCGCCAAGCCGTTATGTAGTTGTTCCTGACAGCAGAGCAACAGCGGTGTGCTGGCACGACTGCGCTCTGCGTTGCGCGAAAAACATCAAAATCAATTTGTGGGTGTATCTATCGAATTAGCATAGAAACGTCATAAAGCCTGAACTGATATCGCTCTTTGTAAGGAGCGAGAAACGGATAATAAACTTGGCAGTAACCGCCGATAAACTCTACTTGCTACTTATACACTGAGTTGGGTTTTTTTCTTGCCGTTGTAAATTGTAACAAAACATAGCGCTGTTGCCATTATCGCAGGGGCAATAGTTACAGGCAGCAGTTGTTAGTGTTTATCAAATGTGCAAATTTTAGCAGATGCAGATCCCGCCTCTCCCGAGTAAACAACAAACAGAACTGAAGGTAAACGGTGAGTTCCTTAGTTGACTACCGCTTTAACACCCACATCGCCCTCTGTCGGCGTGGCGCAATGGTTGGCGTGCTCAGTACTGAATTTGGAGGTGGCAAGTTCATTTCCCCGCTGTCGCAATTTTTTTGCAGGTGCTTTCTGCACCATTTTTAATAAAATTATTTTTATTATCTTCAGTGGCAGCTTGTCACGGTGGTTCTGACGCTGCACCGCGCTCCAACATTGCCAGCAGGAGCACGCCATCCACCATCCGCTCCACCTTAGCCACCATACACCATGTGCCACCAACATTTCAACCGCCATAATCCACCAAAATGATGGATGGTGGAATCCACCATTCCTATGGTGGACGTTTTTTCAATAGGGTAGAGTGTATTGTAGGCACATAAACCCAAATATTGAGACACGGACTTTTTGTCTCTGGGTGTAAGGAACTTCTAAACAGCGGCTGTCTTTTCAGGATTCACATTTCTGTGTACCGTGGGTTGTTTTAGAACTTCAGAGTATATCCGTATAGGTTGAACCAGCTGCCGCTTAAGCTCTGGCTCTCGTATGGCCTGCCTTAGTTCGTCTCGAACAACTTCTGCAACAGATAGTTCAGTTGGAGTCTGGGGCATTTCTAGTCTGCTCAGTTCTTCTCTATTAACTGATATAATAAGCCCTCGTAGGGCTTCAACGTCGTTTCGCACACCTCCAGAGAATACCTGTGCAGATGCGCAGTTTAGATTCTATTGTACTGCCGATTCCATTGTTCCGGTGTTCTTTTGATGGCCGTCGCTTCCGAAAAAAACTCAGCAACTGTACTTGGGGGGGGGGGGTTGCAGAGGAGAACGGCGAGCAGCTCTTGCTTCACTCTGTGCGTTAGATGACGCACCTTCTTATCCTCAGCCTTGTTACAATCTGCATGCTTGAATACACGGACCATGTCCTCAATGTACATAGCAGAACTCTCGTTTGTGAGCTGGTTCCTCTATTGAAGAGCAGCCTCCACCTTTTCTTTCTGGTCTATGTTCGCGAACGTAGCTACCGCTTGTCGTCAAAATACTTCCCAGGTAGACAACAAGGTTTCATGGTTTTCCAAGTATGTCTTTGCGAGCCTTCCAGGGTTAAGTATACCCGACGGAGTTTGTCGCTTTTCACCCCATTCGTTCAGGCCCGCCACTTTCTTGAACAGGTCCAATCAATCTTCCACGTCCTCGTAGGAGTCGCCGTGGTATACTGGCGGCTGGTGTGGTTGGCTGATGAACACTTGTGCCGGTGTTACCTGGCTAGTTATAGTGGTGGCGTCCATCGTTTGAATTCCCCTTAGTGTGAAGTGAAGAGGACTCAACTCGAGTGAGTCACCTCTAAGATGGCGACTTGCCATCTGCTGTACAGGAGTCAATTTCCCGGGGTTGACTCGCTGGTCATCAGGACTATGCTGTCTTGAGCTCGTGGGGATTCGATTCATTACCCAGCGCCCTCACCAGAAAATTAGCAATGCCGAGGAAGACAGGCTAAAAAGTAGGCCTTTATTAGGGCGAACTTGTGCCCACGAGTTTAGAGACAATCGTCGACTTAGTCTGAGTAGCCGAGTTGCACTGCTGAACTGTCCTTTTCTTTCTCGTACCCTGAGCGCACGAATGCGTGGCGCACGCCAGCCGGGTCTTGCCTGGTGCTTGTGCCACGAAGATTGCGCGGGCTACTTGAACGTGGCCAACCTGTCGTGGCATTATATATATGAAAACGCAAGAATGAAAAGAAAACCTGAGAAAAGACTCCAGCACGCGGAATCAATCATGATATCTCCGCGTCGTGAATGCGAGGCGTTAACCACTGAGCCACTGAGGGGTACCGCCTTCGACATTCTAACGGCAAGCTATCTACCACTTACTGCTTTTGGTGGGTATCTCTGGGAGAACAATCGTGTTTTCCCCATTATCAGCAAGATGGCGAGGTGAAAGCGGGGCGGCTCTCATCTCTCTCGCGTACTTAGGTCCACGTAGAGATTGAGGTAGGCTCGATCACGCACCTTTATCTAGCCGTGAGGAGAATCGTATGTCTTGGCTAGCCTGTGGGTTTCGCCGGAACAATTCTGTTGTAGTTACCGGCGCAAAAAGGTCTCTGCAATCATTGCACAGCCTCCGTTAGCGAAAAGGGCACCCTTTTCAGACACAGCTTAGTAACACTTGAGACGCCTATTTGCGTTCACCTGTTTCTCTGAATACTTTTCGTGCGTCACTTGCGCGTAAGAAACGCGGGACACGTTTCGATCTGCTTGACCTACTGCGGGTGACCTTCCAATCTCTTAATATCACATTGATTTCTTCACCTTTGCGGCAAAGCTCTGGCATTTTTAGTTTCGTTATTTCAAGTCCAGTGACTGTTGCTAAATACCAGCGAAAACCAAGTGCGATTCTGGCGAATGTTTTATTTCTGCTAGGATTTTTACATCGGGTAGTTTGTTCATCTCACATATAGGAGCATCTTGTAACAGTATGAATAACGCTCGTTAGAAACATCGCATGGTACCAGGTTCAACATAAGTATGAGGACATTTAGCACCGCGGCATCCAATAGCTCTTAGCAACAATACAAGCGCAGAGCCTCGCAGCCACCTACTTGTCTCCAGAAGTAAGTATGTCACGTTCACCGGTTTTCGAGTGACCGGATGATTCGGCGTCGGCGGACAACCCCATTGGCGGGCATAAGTCGATTTAGAGACAATGTGGTGAGTTTCATGTTGTATTTAACCGTGAAATGAGAGGCAAGAACTAGGAAAAAACGGTGCCTAACAAGGGTACGCGTGTTGCGTACCTTCTTTTTCTAGTCCTTCCTCTCTCAGTGAGCTTCTGAAATTGAGATGAATTTGTACTAACTTGCTCAAGTTTCGATTCTCGTAATGAGTTCCAGATGGGCAGAAACTTTCACATCGAGTTTTCATGCCATATAGCCAGTTGCAAAAACTTATTTCGGCACTTTTTCACGATGGTTAACGAAAGCATTTGAAAACAGCGTATTTAAAGACTTATGCTATTTATCCCATTTGTACTTGGCAAGCTAGTGGCTTCTGCTCACTTAATTTGCGCGTACCTCACAATATTGATGCAACGAGAATGATAAGAAAAACAGAAGGATAGAGATTTTAGCCATTTCTCAAGACGACTGGCTACTCCTATTGATTCAAGTTACTCGGTATATCTGAAGAGCGGAACAAAAACACACAAGGGCCTACAAAATAAATAATCCTTTTCACCACAAGCACAATTGCCCCGTCAATGCCTCTTGGAAGTATTGTGGCGCCATTCGGTGGTAAAGAAAAATGGGACAGTGCCACAATGGCGACGCTAGTGAACATTGCCTCAGCGCCTAAACAAGTTTCACTTTCATGCTGTCGTAGGTGACGTCATTGGTGCCGTGACAATTCTTTGCAGCTCCTGCAGTATCGCACAGCTATCGCAGCATGGTATACCGTTGATATCCGCAAGCACCATTTTTGCGCTGATTCACAGCATTCACGTGACACAGGATATTAACATTACGTAAAATTTATGGCTTCTACTTTGCCCCACTATTCGTCATCGGTACCCTTGCCCATCTAACGTACCCCAGGTCACACACGACTGTTATTTCTAAACAACGTAATCTTCAGCCTACCCGGTAATATTTTCACAATATCCACAATGTTTCCCAGCACCCTCTATGGTAGCATTTGCCATTGGGATGTTATGGATGCTATCAATACTATACACCGCAAAAAGTAAGTCTCTAAGACCGAGCTTCGTGGTACACCAGCAGAGCAGAGAACATTACTGATTGATGCTACAATTGAGATAGGCACTTTCAACTCAGGTAAAAAGGTGCATTTTGTTGGGTAAGTGCAAACAGTGTCTACATACTTTACTGGCAAGAAGGAATTGAAATTGAAATCGAAATTTTATTCCGCGACAAAGCATGTTACGAGGGGGGCAGGTAAAAGCTGTGAGCACAGCTTGAGTAGCCCTGACCTCCTAGTTCACAGGGTAGCGCAGAAGACGTGCGGCTAAGGACAACCAAAAAAATGGGTTTCCCATTGAGCAAAGGAATAAAAACAAAATGAGCGATTACAATGCAGGCATAGTAAAGTAATCCCAGATCACATCAATAAATGCAATTGTTTTGGTGCAATATTTTGGTGCAATTGCAGTTGTTTTGGCTAGATAGCGAAGGTTTAGAAGTTTATACAGTTGAAACTTTAACATTGGATTTTCGCATTTCACTCTACAATTTGATATGTACCACACTTCAGGTTGACGTAAATTAGAAGCAGGAAAATAGTTCACTAACTTGGCTATTCCGGCAGTTAGACTATTATTTTTCAATTAATTGAACTTACATAAACGACTTAGTTTGTAGCCATATGCTCATGAAACCTGAATGAGGCAAAGTTTTTGAGACATTTTGCTGTATAACAGCAGTGTGGTAATATACAGGCAAGACGCAAAGCTTTTTTTGCAAGACATTAGGTTCTTAACAATAACAAAAGTTGTGAACTATACAAGAACTGCATAAATCACTAAACAAAAAACAACGACTATTATATGTTATAGCAACAGGAAATACAAAATGACTTGCGGAGTACTTCTCGTGATCACCTTGAGTGGGCATAACAATGCACTTTATTAAGTAAATTCTTACCATGTACACAGCGATTCCTAAAGAAAGTGCTTTTATTATTGAATTACCTATTAAAACAAAGCCAAAACAAAGACTGGCTACGTTGGTGTAGTAGCTAGGGTTTTCTACTTCTGACCCTCCGGTCACCGGATTTACTCCCGGTGACCACATTCTCATTTTCCTTAAAAGCGAGAACTCGTGAGGCTCGTTTGCCTAGATTTAGGTGCACGTTGGAGAAACACAGGAGGTGGAAATATTCAGAGCTACCCACAACGGCGTCTTTCATAATCATAATGTAACGCACGGGTCACTGAACACATTTAGTAGGCAGGATGAACTTGTGCCCGAGAATAACAACACAGCTAGAACTAAAAATTATCTAGTGGTCTCGATGATTCCCTTCTGCCTCTTGCTCCATGTTCTTTTGTTTTCCAACACGGGTCGCGCACAGCTGGACCCCGCAGGCTCGTGCGTCGCAAGCCATCCGGAGGGCATAGGTATCGGCTGGCGCGCGCAACTTCAAGTCACATTGTGTCAATATGTTGGTTTTGGGACAATAAACGCCTACTACTATAAGTATTAATGAAACCAAAATCTGTGAATGGTGAAATTGATGGAGTGTGCGAATAGTGTACTTGAAACCAACAGTGACCGGCACACTCTAGGGCATGGAGTATCTTACATTTTCAGTAGACATTAATAACGCGCTTTGGTGATCTAGTTGCCTAAATGATAGGCTGCGGACCCGCCAAACGTGGCATGGAACCCCGGCGCTTGCGGCTGCATTTTGATGCAGCGAAAACGCCGTAGGCGTGTGTGCTCAGTTTTGAGTTCACGTGCAACAGCCTCAGGAAACCGAATTTTGCGGATCCTCTCCCCCCCCCCTAACGACGGCGTCTTCCTTATTCAAGTGGCGGTTTTGGGACATTAAACACGTACAGATATAATATGAACGAAACCACAAAGTGTGAACAGTAAAATTAACGAAATGAGCCAATAACCTACTGATATCTGCAGTGAATCAAGTATTTTACCTGTTCAGTAGACAATGATTTACACTCCCCGGTTGTCTATTCGCTAAGATACTCATGCTGACCGTCCAGTCGCTAGATCGAATCCCGGCTGTGGCATCCGCATTATTCATAGAAGCGAAAATGCTTGAGGCCCGCGTGCAAAGATATAGGTGGTTGTTGAAGAAACACTGGTCGAAATTTTCGGAGCCCCCACAACCGCACCTTTAAAATCATATCGTGGTTTTGTGACATTTACCAAGCAAAGATTAGTAATACCGAAACAAAAAGCTGCAAACAGTAAAATTGACGCTGTGTGTGAATACCTTACTTCATACCTGTATTGATTGGAACATCTTGCCAGTTTAATAGACAATGATGACCCCGCCATGGTTTTCTAGTCGCTAAGGTACTCGACTGCTGACCGTCCGATCAAGAGATCGAATCTCGTCTGGGTCATCCGCATCTTCGTTTGAAGCAAAAACGCTTCAGGCTGACGTGTCTAGATTTAGGTGCACGTTAAATAAGCCCATGAGGTCAAAAGTTTTGGTGCCCCCCACAACGGCGTCTCTAATAGTGCTCTGGTGGTTTTGAGATGTTAAAAATCAGCAAATATTAGTAATAACGCAACTCAAAACGGCGAATGGCGATATTCATGATGTGCGCCAATAACTTACTGGTTACAAACAGTGAACGTAATATTGTATTTTATAGATAATGTTACATGTTCTATAGACAATGATGGCCCCGCCGCGGTGGTCGGGTGGCTAAGGTACTTGGCGGCTGACGCTGCAATGAACTGATCGGATCCCGCCTGTGGCATCCTCATTTTTGATAGAAGCGAAGATGCTTGAGGCTCGTGTGCCTATATTTAGGTGCACTTTCAATAACCCCAGGGTATCAAAAGTTTCAGAACCTCTCTTACGGAATCTCTCATATTCATGTGATAGTTTTAAGACGTTGAACTCCACACATCAATCAATAGGTAGCATATGATGGTCTGTAGTACGACAAATGCCGTTGCAGATTCGCGAATCATTGTTCTGTGCAGAAATAAAAAAAAGGGATTACATGTACACTCTAGTAGTGCATTGCAGGAACGAGCTGCTTGGTGCATCATCGAAACAGAATCGAGCACTGCTTCAGCCACAACAAAGGAAGAATGAAGGAGAAGTGCTTTGTTAAACGCTGTTATTTCCTATACTTTATACAGGTGTGCTTTTTTCTCTCATAACGTCGGCTTGGACACTTGAAATTCAGAAGAGCGGGAATGCTGAGAGCGAAGCTAATAGAGAAGGGGGCATTGATGTCTCGGTCTATAGTGATATGAAATTATGTAATGTGATTTATATCTCTTATTAGCTTAGGCTGGTTTTAAATAAATTATGCAGTAATCCATGTCAGTTGATGGTGTTAAAAAAGAGGTCTAATTATAAGGCTGAGAACTTCTTAACGATTTCTTTTTCATTGATTCATCGATGACGTCATGACCAGCTGTGCACACAACGCATTCTCCTCGTTTTCTGCTGGGCCTTTGGATGCTGTTCGGGCAAGTTTTGTCCATGGGTTACAGCGGCAACCTCATCTCGTATATGACAGAACCCGACAGGGAGCCCGCTGTCGACACACTCGCCAAACTTGAAGCGGAGGTGCGAAGGAATCACTACTCTTGTGGAACAATCCGTGACGCCTCCGAACATGTGATGCTCAAGGTGAGCACGAAAAATTTTACCCCTATTTCCTTTCAATATGTCAACAAATAAAAGAGCCATAGTTTACCTGATAATCCTTAACACACCTTTTGCACTTTGCACACGAGTTCGATTTGCCTGGTGGTACAAGATGAAGCAGACTGCGGCACGTTAGCACACTAGAATAAATAGCGTAGCCTCTAAATCCAAAGTGCGTGTTACCCTACATAACTTGCCGATGATGTGCCGTAAGAGAATCTTCATTTATTTTTTGCGCAATAAATCATCTGATGGGGAAAGCCCACATCAATGTCAACACACTTATACCCACCACAATTGGCTGTTCTGATGAGTGGCTTTGACAAGAGGGCGATGTCAACCATAGAATAAGTACTTGCTGGATGGTTAATTTGGAGTTGCGTTCGGTACAGCATGTCCCTTTTGTAGGGGCTGTTGAATGAAGAGGCGTCATCCCTGGTTAGATGCTTCGCTGAAAAAGCGTTAATTGTCGGCAATGCAGGTCTGCTTCCTGTCAATAAACTGGCTTCTCTTTCATTTTTCGTGCAGCAATACTTTACGAAAATAACAAGAAAAACCACAAAAAACTACCGGTGGTTACTACGCGGTTCATGGTAACCCAACACGTAACTGTTTAGGTGTCAATTTGCAATAAGTTGACGGAAACAATTCGAAAGGAACATATATGTTTCGGGCGTGCCCACTCGCAATAAATGAACCAATATATAAGTAAAATAGCGCGCATTCACAAAAAACAAAAAGAATTAAAAAATAAAACGTCGCTTGAAGGAATTCGAACGTGCCACTTCCTGATTTTGAACCGAGTACGCTACCCACTACGCCACGCAAAAACACGCACATGGGGTTGTAAAATGACTATTTAACTAAAGAACACGCCTTTCAGTTTCTTGTTTACAAGTCGCACAGTCACGACTGACACAATATTCCCTTCTAAATAACGATTGCGTCTTAATTGGACAGTGACGAATGGCTGCCGGGAACCGAATGACGTGCCAATTTAAGCAAGAGCGCAAAGTATTTTGAAGTATCGACATCTTAACTATCATTCCATGATATGTGGGGTGTAACGTCCCAAAACCACCATATGATTATCAGAGACGCCGTAGTTGATGGCTCCGGAACTTTCGACTACCTGAGGTTCTTAACATGCACCCAAATCTGAGCACACGAGCCTACAACACTTCCGCCGCCATCGTAAATGCAGCTACTGCAGCCGGGACTCAAGCCAATGACCTGCGGGTCAACAGCCGAGTACCTTAGCCACAAGACCACCACTGCGGGGCACGCGTTCTGTGATAGACGCCGCAGATGAGGTCATCGGCGCCTCTTCGTGCGATCGTCGATGACGTCATCGGCGACCAGACGAAGAGGCGCCGTGAGTTTCCGCCCAAGAACCGATTGTTTGGCCGCTGTCGTTTACTCCTACTCGCCCTCTCCTCGACATCCCCGTCTTTCATACTCTGTTCTCTATCGTCACCTTCGCTCTGTTGGTTATGAAGACACTGACACAACTCAGGGCAGAACAAGGCGAGCTCACCGTTTCAAAACCTTATTCTCTCACCGAACAGACTGGATAGAAAATTGTAGGAGACTCACAAGTTTCATAGTTCCACAAGATCCAAGGCAGTGAAGGGAACAGCAGCTCTCTCTAAACTAATCTTGCTTAACATTTTCATCACGAGCTGCAAAGGTCACTACCAAGATCAAGACATTCATAAAGGAAGCACATCAATGTTCAGATGAAACTCTTCCTTAAGACAAACTCGTGGCCAGGAAACCGAAAGTCAGATTACAGGTAATCAAAAGCACTAATAGCGGTGAGCCGAGCTTCAACTGGCAATCAACTGATAAATGGTAAGGCACGTCGGCATTTATACTCGTGCCATCAATTATTCTAGCGTTATCGTTAGAGAGGACGTACGTTTCAAAATAATCTGCAATGTTCGCGAAGGGGGCGTGATCTTAACAAACTGATCTACTGCAGTCCTGAAGCTTCTCGAGCACTCCCGGCATGGTGTGCGCCGAAAGTGACTGACGGCGAAGCGGGGCGACAACAAAACTTTAGGAGGGAATGTGGCATTGCCCCCCTCTAAAAAGACATCGTCCCAATGCTCTAACAAAAAAAGAAAAGTTCATTAAGAAAGTAAGGCAACAAACTATCTCAACAAACTATAATGCACAGTAAACACAACAAAATAAACCCCTCAGGTTCTTCATAATATGTCTTGAGGCGCACCACAAGGACGACTTCAGGTTGTGCACGGCACCGTTTAGATTTCGTAATGCCGTCGGGAACAACCTCATATAGTCTTGTGTACGAAGACGTCGAACTAGCATGTACGGTCCGAAGTAGCAGCACAGAAGGTTTTCACTGAGACAACGATGGCATATCGGCGTCCACACCCAAACAGGGTCACCAAACTTCGTCGAATAATGTAACGGCGGCTGTCAATTGTTCGTTTTTGATGCGTAGGCGGGTGAGTTGGCGAGCTTCATCGGCGTGCTGAAGGTATTCACTCCCATCGAGGTTTTCTTCGTTAATGACATTGCGAAACATGGTTCGAGTGCCGTTGCCGGGGTACTTCCGTAGAACAACCTGTACGGCGTCATCTGTGTCGTTTCTTGTACGGCGGTGTTGTACGTGAATGTGCCGTATGGAAGCACGGCGTCTCACGTATTGTGTTCGACGTCGAGATACATGGTCAGCATGTCGGCGATGGCCTTATTTAGACGGTCGGTCAGACCATTGGTTTTTGTGATGTACGTGGTTGCATGGCGGTGGCTTGTCTGGTTGTAATCAGGAATGTCTCAGTCGGGTCAGCAGTAAACGCCGTACCTCTGTCGGTGATCAGAACCTCTGGGGCGCGATGTCGACGAGTGATGTGCTCAACGAAAAGCTTGACTACCTCAGCAGCTCTGCTTTGGGCAGAGCTCTTGTTTCGGCGTAGCGGGTGAGGTAGTCAATAGCTACGAGGATCCACTTGTTTCCGCAAGTCAGCGCTGAGAATGGCCCCAAGAAGTCCATCCTAATCTGCTGGAACGATTGCCGGGGAAAGTCCGTTGGCTGAAGGAAGGCTGATGCTCTTGTTGGTGGTGTTTTCTTTCGTTGAAAGTCATGATATTTCCTCAAGTGACGAGGGACGTAGGCCGTAAGGCGTGGCTAATAGTACCTTTTTTGTACCCTCACAAGCCTGCGGAATACACTAAAGTGTCGTGCCATCGGATCATCATGCAGGCCCTGGAAAATTTCAGTCGCATAGCTAAAGGCACACCAAGAAAGTACTTGGGTTAAAGCGGCAAGAGATTCTTGTTTTCTAGAAGGCCGTTTCACAGCGAAAGCGGCATGATTGCCCGTTAGAACAACTTCGGAACACCAAAGGTCCTGCATATGAGGTAGTCGATTAGACTCCTGAATTCCGGGTCAGCCCGCTTTCGTTCCGCAAAGTTGTCGGCAGTAATTGTCAGTAGTAGTCGTCAATCAGGTAGTCAGGTGGTGGTGGGTTGATGGGGGCTCGAGACAGGCAGTCAGCGTTAGCGTTTTGTGCCGGACTTGTAATTGACTTGAAAAAAATTTATTAACTGCACATACTTGAAAGAAAACAAGGGAAACAGGAAAGAGCGCAGTTACAGTAATTGACGGTAATGTCGTTTACTTCTCAGGCTTCATCTCAGGCTTCATCGCGCAAAGCGACCTGAAGGGTCTTTTAAGTTACCTAGCCAACACAAGGCGTGGTGGTTGTTTACAACTTTGAAGGCCTGCCGTTCGGCTAAGGACGAAACTTTGACGTCACCCAAATGATGGCAACGCACTCCTTTTTTGTTGCAGAATATTGGTTTTTGCCTTAAAACGACCGGATAGCGAAGCGAACAACGCTTTCTACTCCATTAGTCCTCTGCACAAGACCGGTGTCGAGTTGATATGCTACTTGCGTAAGTGGGCACTTCTGTTTCGCCGTTTTTGTTGAAATTCGTGAGTGACGGAGGCATTTACTTACATCATTTTAGTTCTTGAAATGCTTCCTCCTGCAGCTTTTCGCACTTGAACTTGACGTCGATCCTCGTAAGGTTAGTGAGTGGCTCGGATATGCGGGCAATGTTTCTGACGAACCACCTGTAACAGGCGCGCATTCCGAGAAATCAATGCGCGGCCTTCTTGTCGGTGGGCGGCGGGAACCTAGCGATGGCAGCTGTCTTCTGCGCATCAGGTCTTACTCCGCACGTCATTATCACATGGCCCTGGAACAAAAGTTTTTCGTACGCGAAGCGGCCTTTTTCTGTCTTCAGGGTGAGTTCGGGGGTCTTGATGGCCTGAAGTAAAGCGTCAAGGCTCCGCAGATTCTCCTCAAAGCTCAAGAAAAACACAAAGACGTCGTTCAAGTAAACAAGGCAAGTCTGCCACTTAAATCCTTCTAGCACTATATCCATAACACATTTAAAAGTTGCAGGTGCCGAGCAAGAACCGAAGGGCATGACCTTAAACTCGAATAGGCCGCCTTGTATTATTAACGTCATCTGCTCTAGGTATCTCCAGTCGATTTCGATTTGTCAGTAGCCACTCCTAAAGTCCATCGACGTACAATACTTCTTGTTGTAGAGCAGCTTTGTGGCGTTGCTACTGCGGGATTGGAATGATTCCGAAATCATTAACCATCTTCGCAACCCTGGAAAGAATTGAGAATGCAATGAAGACTATGCATGTATTTATAGGCAACACGTCAACTACAAGTTTGTCCTTACATTAACAACGGCGGCAACATGCCCCCCTCACTTCTTTACGCCATGAATTTTTTGCCCTCGGCGGCACCTTAGCTACAGTCCCCAGTCGTCGTTGTCTCCACACCCTTCAGGCCTTTGTGGTAGCTTCTCTCATCGTTGGCCGACTCCGTCGCATGCTCAAAAAAGTAGATTTTCCAAATTGTGATGTATATAATAACCCTGGCGCGATGCTTTTGTTCAATGTACCCTCACGTCGTACTCACCTGCCTCTTTTGCTATATGTGCTCTTCTGTCTAGACACATGAGAACCTTCGCACGAAACTGTCGGCGACGGTCTTTAGGTTAGCGCAGCCACAATTGTACACGATGTGCGCTACCCCTCCGTACAGAGAGAGAGAATAAACTTTTGATGAACTGGTTCCAGAAGCTGTTTCAACCAGGAAAGCGGACGTAACCAAGGCCACGGCGGCTATTCCCCGATTCCCGAAGAAAACCCCTGCGTCGAACATTGTTATGTAGATGGCGATTCTCTTATCTCACTATTTTTAGAACGATTATTTCAAGAAGCCGTCCTCTCATAATTCGGTCTTAAAAACTAAACGGCGAATCGCTCAATTAGCTCAATTAGAAAAGACAGGGTTCTCGCGTCCCACCCCAATGAAGGCACAAGACTCGTAATCGAAGCTGCAGCAATCGCTCGAGGCAGCTGCGTCAACAAACCATTAATAGCGTTATCTGTAAAAGAATTGGCGTTTTTAAACTCGGCACGTGATGGCCCGGGGTGAGCACGTGGTTTATTGCAGTCTCTTTTGACTTAAGGTTTTGTGTTTCTTGTTTTTGTGTTTTCTGGTTTCTGCTTAAGCACTTATTCTGTTTTTGCAACATATATATACGTGCGTCGTAGTAGTAATAAATTTAGTCTAAAGTCTGCGCTTGTCCTTGTTTCTTGTGTTGCTTGTCGGAAGTTTTTGCGCTGAGAAGTTCAATAATGCATTACCAACTAGACCAATCCCACACGTTACTTTCGAGGTGGGATCTTTTCATTTTTACCGTTACCTTTTTTTATAACTCCACTTGGTTCTTGCAGCTCAGCCCATATCCGCGTTTGCATTGCAAAGCAAGAAGGTAATCGGGGAGTATTTTGCTGCACCCTTGATGGTTGCTGTGGAGATATCATGCACAATTTAGGTATGTAGTACTGAGGGAAACATTTAGATTCTGAAACCCCAACAGGAAGAAAGCCACGCAGAGGAAGAGCTGTTTGTCACTGTATGTCTTTCTTCCTGTGGTGGTTTAGCCGTCTAGAAGTTTCCCTCAGTGTGACGAGCCAACTAGCCCAGCAACAAATACATCCTACCTATGTAGGCCTGAGCTCATCCTCTATCGAAGTCACCGGCCACAAGGCTTTCGATGGGTCCACCTTTAGTTACACAAAGGCAAAGCGAGGCGGGATGTTAAAGTGTGAACAATCAGCCAACTTACAAAAAAGGAACCGCGGGATAAGTTGGCGCACAAACAAATGCATTATCCCGTTAGATTCGCACGTTAGTTTTCATTGATACCCCACACGGTTTGCACGGTTTTCTTTTATCTCACGAGCAATTTAGCACTTGACACACATAAATACTGAGTGTGCATTACGGAGTGTGCTGTGGAAGTTAAAGGCAGGGTAGTTAGACAGGACACTGGCAAGCTTTCCCAGGAAACGAAGAACATAATTAAGAAGCGTCAAATCATGAAAGTGTCAAGTACAACAGACAAAATATAACTGGCAGAGCTTTCGAAGTTGATTAATAGATGTAAAGTATGCGATGTAAGAAGGTATAACATGGAGAGAATTGAACACGCTCTGAAAAACGGAGGAAGCGTCAAAGCAGTGAAGAGGAAACTTGGGATAGGCAAAAGCCGGATGTATGCACTAAGGGACAAAGAAGGCAAAATAACAACCAACATGGATAGGATAGATAAAATACCGGAGGAGTTTTACAGAGATCTGTACAGTATCCGAGACAACCACGGCTTTAAGAACTAGCAGTAACTCAGATGACACCGCACCAGTAATGATAGAAGAAGTCAGAAAAGCTTTGGAGAGCATGCAAAGAGGCAAAGCTGCTGGTGAGGATCAGGTAACATCAGACCTGCTGAAAGACGGAGGACAGATTGTGTTAGAAAAACTAGCCACCCTGTTTACGAGGTGTCTCCTGACGGGAAGGGTACCAGAGTCTTGGAAGAACGCTAACATAATCTTAATACATAAGAAAGGAGACGACAAGGACCTGAAGAATTACAGGCCGATCAGCTTGCTTTCTGTTGTATAAATGCTATTTACAAAGGTAATTGCTAACAGAGTAAAGAAAACATTGGAATTCAATCAACCAAAAAAACAAACAGGATTTCGAACAGGCTACTCAACAATTTACCACATTCATACTATCGATCAGGTAATAGAGAAATGCTCAGAGTATAACCAACCACTATACATAGCCTTTATAGATTACGAGAAGGCGTTTGATTCAGTAGAAATATCAGCCGTCATGCAGACACTGCGGAATCGGGGCGTAGATGAAGTATATATAAACATTCTGGAAGAAATCTACAGGGGATCAACTGCTACCACAGTGCTTCATAAAGAAAGCAACAGAATACCAATCAAGAAGGGTGTAAGGCCGGGGGACACAATCTCCCCAATGCTATTTACCGCGTGCTTACAGGAGGTTTTTAGAAGCCTAGAATGGGAACAGTTAGGGATAAGAGTTAATGGAGAATACCTTAGTAACCTGCGCTTCGCCGATGACATTGCATTGCTGAGTAACTCAGGGGACGAATTGCAACTCAAGATTACGGAGTTAGACAAGGAGAGCAGAAAGGTGGCTCTTAACATTAATCTGCAGAAAACGAAAGTAGTGTACAACAACCTCGGAAAGGAGCAGCGCTTCGAGATAGGTAATAGTGCACTTGAAGTTGTAAAAGACTATGTCTACTTAGGGCAGGTAATAACCGCAGAGCCTAACCACGAGATTGAAGTAACTAGAAGAATAAGAATGGGGTCGAGCACATTCGGCAAGCACTCTCAAATTATGACGGGTAGATTGCCACTATCCCTCAAGAGGAAGGTATACAACAGCTGTATCTTGCCGGTACTTAGCTACGGAACAGAAACCTGGAGACTTACAAGGAGGGTTCAGCTCAAATTGAGGACGACGCAGCGAGCAATGGAAAGAAAAATGGTAGGTGTAACCTTAAGAGACAAGAAGAGAGCAGAGTGGATTAGGGGACAAACGGGGGTTAAGGATATCATAGTTGAAATAAAGAAGAGGAAATGAACATTGGCCGGGCATGTAGCGCGTAGACAGGATAACCACTGGTCAATAAAGGTAAATAACTGGATTCCCAGAGAGGAAAAGCGGGCTAGGGGGAGACAGAAGGTTAGGTGGGCAGATGAGAATAAGAAGTTTGCGGGTATAAATTGGCAGCAGCAAGCACAGGACCGGGTTAACTGGCGGAACATGGGAGAGGCCTTTGTCCTGCAGTGGACGTAGTCAGGCTGATGATGACGATGATAATTATGATGATGATAATGATGATGATGACACATAAATACCCTTGGCGACAAGGCATACATTGCATACCTGTGCACAGGCAAACACAAAGAACTCCTTACCTCATTCATGCTTGCGAGGCGAGCTTGACAAGCCTGAGTGCTGACGAGCAGTGCGGCCCTCTGTACCTTATTGGATACAAAGACGCAAAGTGGGCACGGCGGACCCGGAGCGAACATGTGGCCTAAAACGCCATTCTTCCGCATTGTGCAGGTTTTCCTGTTCGGTCTGGCCGGAACGCACTGCGCAACCGACGTATCAACAGCCTACACGTGCCGTATGAATTCACCCAAGATGGGCCCTTGCATCGCCAGTAATCGCTACCCTGTCATCGAGCTTGCTCCGCCCCCTTCGCATCATGGGACCTCGTCTGCGTCCCCTATAAAAGTTGGCATCCAGAACTTCATCTTCAGTGGGCACGGCGGACCCGGAGCGAACATGTGGCCTAAAACGCCATTCTTCCGCATTGTGCAGGTTTTCCTGTTCGGTCTGGCCGGAACGCACTGCGCAACCGACGTATCAACAGCCTACACGTGCCGTATGAATTCACCCAAGATGGGCCCTTGCATCGCCAGTAATCGCTACCCTGTCATCGAGCTTGCTCCGCCCCCTTCGCATCATGGGACCTCGTCTGCGTCCCCTATAAAAGTTGGCATCCAGAACTTCATCTTCAGTGGGCACGGCGGACCCGGAGCGAACATGTGGCCTAAAACGCCATTCTTCCGCATTGTGCAGGTGGGTACTCACTACTGTACAATAAGGAGCGATTGCCCTGGTCTTCTATCAGTGCCTTTGTATTGCGTATGACGTATACTGCGTATGCTCATTACTTCTGTGTGGGGATGTTGAGGTGAACCCTGGGCCTGTCGAGAAAATGCTGAAGGAGCTACTGGATGGTCAGAACAAAATTTCTTCGGACATAGCTGCGATAAAGGCGCAACAAGAAAACATGGAAAAAATTATTTCCGATTGGAACTCGCGTTTCGCTGTACTGGAACAACGTACTGCCAGTATTGATGCTCTGAAGGTGACAGTGGCCACGCTTGAAGCTAAAATTACTGATCTTGAAGACAGGAGCAGGCGGTCCAACCTAGTTGTTTTCGGCATACCTGAGCCACCGGGAGAAACCGAGGACATGCTGAAAGAAGCTGTACTCACTGAGGTTTTTGAACATAAACTTGAGGTCAAATGCAAATCAGTAGGTAGAATTCACAGATTAGGCAAGCCCGGTGGCAGTCGCCCAGTTATCGTATATTTTCAGGATTACAACGAAAAGCAGCAAACTATATCAAATGCCCGTAAGCTAAAGGGTACAGGTATTTCTGTTCAAAATGACTATTCTAAGGAAACACTCCGTAAACGTAAACTGCTCTGGAACAGCGCCAAAGAAGAAAAGAGACAAGGCAAGAAGGTTAATCTTGTACATGACAAACTTACGGTTGATCGGGATAGGTATGTATGGGATGACTGCAAAAACTCGAGGTATAAAATTGCCAGTTCCCAGTCCAGTAAACATAAAACATGACCCGAACGCCCCGATTCTAAGCAACTGCGCCTCCTAAATATTAACGCACGCAGCATCGTTAATAAATCCGAGCAACTGGAGTCCATTCTTCTTGGCAATAGTCCGCACATTGTTGTTATCACGGAAACCTGGTTGTGTGACGATATCAGTGATGATGTCGTTTTCCCCTCCTCCTATCGGGTGTATCGTCGTGATAGAAATCGTAGGGGAGGCGGTGTTGCTGTGCTCGTAAAATGTGCTCTTGATGCGACGCTTCTTAATTAGATCGACGACCACGAAAGCCTTTCTTTGAAGGTATCCTTCTGTGGGCGTTCATTTCTTATCTTTGCTGTATATCGTGCACCTGACTCGCCTCCTCGGTTTCTGCATGACTTACACGAACACATGACGTCATACAAGCATGACAGAATATTCCTTGTGGGCGATTTCAACATGCCTAACGTAAATTGGGACTCCGCTTTTGCCAGTGTCGGACAATCGCCGCAAACCTCGTATCTACTAGATATAATGATGTGCCATGATTTGCGCCAGGTGGTGAAGCAACCTACACGTGTCGGCATGACCTGTGCTTCTGTACTTGACCTTGTTTTTGTAAGTCAATCAATACAAAATTATTATGTCTGCATTGAAAATGGTCTTTCTGACCACCATATGGTGTCTTTTTCATGCTCTGTGGAAAAAGTGTGTACTGTGCCTCGAGCTAAATGTATTCGCGTCAAAAATTTTTTCCGTGCCCATGATGAATCTGTGTTAGATTATTTAAAACTCCGCCTAAGCAACTTCCACGGTTCTAACACTGCCCAAATGTGGGATACTTTCAAGAACATGTGTCTTCACTGTATCGAACATTTTGTTCCAGACAAGGTAAAAAAGACGCGTAAGCTAACCCCTTAGATTTCACGCGATATTTTACACTTGAAAAGAAAATTAAAACGCCTGAAGCGAGGAGTGTCCTCTCGTGACATCATTCAAACCACTCAATTAGCCCTTAATCAAGCCGTAGCAAGCGCTAAACGAAGTTATTTTGAGCACAAGTTGCCGAATTTCATTCGATCTGCTCCGCAGAAATTTTGGAACTTCTTGTCGAACAAAAGAAAACCTATTGAAAAATTACGTCACGATGATGCGCTCCTCGTTGATAAGGCAGACATTGCTGAGCATTTCAACGCTTATTTCCACGGTGTCTTTTCGACAGTACATGAGCCTATGCCCCAAATTGTTTCCAATTGCAGAATCAATGCTGATATTGTGTCTATATCTGGTGTGATTTCTATGCTGCTTAACCTAAAAACTAAGTCTTCACCTGGTCCTGACGGGATACCGAACGTTTTTCTTTCCCGTTACGCTGAATCATTATCACCCTTTCTTGTGGCAATTTTCGACACATCATTATCTTCTGGTGTCCTACCCTTTGATTGGAAAGTCGGACGCATTGTTCCCGTGTTTAAAAAAGGCGATGCCATGGTTCCTGGTAATTATCGTCCCATTTCATTAACATAATCTTGCTGTAAAATTTTAGAACATATTATAGCTAACTACATTTCCAAGTTTCTCAACGATAACGGTTTATTATCCTGCTTCCAAAATGGTTTTAGAAAAGGATTTTCTACTGTCACCCAACTAACCTCTATTGTTCACAGTTTTGCCGGCGTCCTTGATAAGACTGGCCAGGTCGATGTAATTTTCCTAGATTTCCAAAGGCCTTTGACCTTGTTCCACACTCGCAACTCATGCTCAAACTACAGGCAATTGGACTTCCGGCCTTTATAACAAACTGGATTTCTTCTTATCTATCTGGCCGCACACAATATGTTAGTATTGATGATAAATGTTCCAAATCTTTACCCGTCACATCTGGCGTTCCGCAAGGTAGTATACTAGGCCTTCTTTTGTTTCTTATATATATTAATGATATTGTTGATGTGATTACCAGCCCAGTACAAATTAGACTATTTGCGGATGATTGTATTCTTTTTAACAAAAGAACTTGCCACGAGGATCAAATTCAATTAAATTCTAACCTTCTTAGCATACAGACATGGTGCACAAAGTGGAATATGAAATTAAATGCCGAAAATCGGTCTTCATGAAAATTACTAAAAAGAAAAACAGCTTGTCGTTTTCCTATGAGCTTCCTGAACGGCCGCTTTGTGAAGTCAGTTGTTACAAGTACCTTGGTGTCACCATTACAAACAACCTAAGTTGGAATCAGCACGTTTCCAACGTCTGTGCGTCCTCTTTTCGCAAGCTCTGCCTTCTCAGACACAAACTTAAATTAGCTCCTCCAAGTGTTAAACTTCTTGCATACACATCGATTATTAGACCGAAACTCGAATACGCATGCTCAGTTTGGGACCCGCATAAGCAAAAAAATATTCAGGCTCTTGAAATGATATGGCGCAAAGCGGTTCGCTTTATCTACTCAAAATATCGTTTATCAGACTCGCCTACTACTCTCATGAAAGAGCACGGGATCCAAACGTTGCAGGCACGACGTAAAATAGAAAGGATTAAATTTCTTTACCAGCTTAAGAGCAACAAACTCGGCATTAGCCCTGATCAGTATATTCAGCCATTGACTTCTCGGCGTACACGACATCGACACGCTGCATCCCTGACCCCCTACAGCGCCAGAACAAACGTCTTCAAATTTTCCTTCTATCCTTGCACCATATCTGACTGGAATGATCTGCCCATATCTGTTGTGTGTAGTATTGATGGGATTGAAAATATAGAAAATTGAGACTGTATGTTTCTTTTTTTTTCTTTTTTCTTTCTAGAAGTTGCTGTATTTTACCTTGTATTGTCGGTTTGTTTATACTTGAGTGATACTGCCCCTCCTGCTTGGGCCCCTTGTGGGGCCTGCAGTATGTCATAAAAAAAGTGCCCAAATGGTTCTGCACTGTTTCATTTAATACCAGCTTGTCTAGAGAATTTTCTTCCCATTAACCAAATTTTATTTCTCGTCATATTTACGACCACACCAGACGCAGGACAAAACTGCTTAGTCTTCTTGAAAAGTATTTATGTCAACATTAAACTCAGCTATGTCATCAGTTAAGCACTAAGAACTTTAAGCATAAACAATTAAATTCTCACCGTTTGTTCAAACGTACTGACCATGCAAATACTATATGAGCGGCCTAGCGGGAAATCTGCTCCTACGGGAATCAGTAGGTTGTTTTCACTGTACCAGATAACCTCGACCTTTGTAACGTGTTTTACGCCCCTTTTCAGTTCTTAATGCATCTCATGACGCTATGTTTATTGCGTCATTCCTTATAAAATCAATAAAACAATCAAGATGCTTATTCTACTTTAAGGAGTTGAAGGAATGAAATAAGAACAGTCCCGCTATTCCCAAAGTTAGATTGGACCCAATTTTCATACTGAGGAATTAAAAAGAAATAAATTGTGGCAATTCCTGATTCCCGGAAATACAATTGAAATAAAATAGAAGTTCCCGTTTCGCAACACCGTTGTGAAGTCGATCCAAGGCATCGTCTATTTTTGGGAGAGGGTTAACAAGTTTTTTGGGAGGGATATTGTGTAGGTGGTGATAATTGATACAGAAACGGAAGATTCTATCCTTATTCTTCACTGACACCACGTGTGATGCCCACAGACACTACTACGGTCGGATGATATCACGTAGCATTTGAGCTTTGAACTTAGAACTTTTCTTCTAACATAAAATGGGGACAAAGTGCGGAGGAGGAACTCCCAGCCAAAAAGATTTCAAAAACAACTTAAAGGCACCAGAGGGACAGTACAAGCAGCAAGAAATAAATAGTCACATGAAAAAAGCGATAAGAATAACTGCATTATGAAAATAGCTCAAAATACTAAGCCGGACGAGAATAAAAAGAAACATACATTAAAGCAGCATGAAAACAGGTAAATCTACACTACATACTGGAAGACACACAATCAAAGTGAAAAATATGAAACCATAACAGAAAAATAATATACGTTGAGGTAGTGTAGACGTACTTAGTTTCGATTCCATAAAAAATAAATAATTGCAAAAACAATGACTTAGTGGCATAAATGAGCTTTTGTTGTATTGGCTGAGGAATCATTCATAAGCAAAAATCTTGTTTGTTCTTTGAATACCGGTAATGGTACATCAAACATGGTTTGGGACAAAACACAATTCATTAGGGCGAATATATGTAAGTTAGTGTCGAAATTCATGCGTTGTGCTCGTTCGTCGTCTAGGTATACGTTTTTTACTTAGTGGACACCGTCCAAACGCTTGATATGTGTCGTTTGACAAATAATAACTAAGTACGCACAGGAAAAGTTTGATTTCAAATAAGCTACTCGCTTTTAGCAAATTAAGCTTAACAACACAGTTTTCAGCATGTACAAGAGGAATAAAAAGGACACGACCAGCGCCTCCTATATTCTTTTTTTAGTGCTCGGGCAAGCACTCTCTTCAGGAAGTCGAGCACGTGCTCCTCCTCCGTTTGCCGATACCGCATGGCGGCGATGCGTGAGTAGACTACTTGCGGAAGAGGAATTGTGGGGAATACTGGACAGGCTAGGCGTGAAAGACGGAGTAACTAATATTTTAAAGGATATTTATAAAGGTGACAATGTAGTTAAAAAGTGGGAAAACAGGTATCCAAGCCTGCAGAGGTAAACTGGGGGCTAGGCAGGGATGTCCCCTGTCACCCTTATTATTCATGAAGAACCCACAAGGATTAGAAACCAAATTAGAGGGAAGTGAACGGGGCTTCAACCTCTCTTTCGTCAAACAAGAAAAACTCACTGAACAGGCACCACCAGCATTGATGTACGCAGATGATATAGTGCTGATGGCCGGCAACAAGGAAGATTTGCAGAGATTGGTGGAATTCTACGGTAATGGGGGAGATAGGTTAGATTTCATATTCAGTAGGGAAAATCAGCACTCGGGATTTCTAATAACAATAAAGGTAGTGAGCTTAGACTACAGGAAGTCACGCTAGAGATAACAGATAAACACAAATATCTGGGCGTATGGATAAGCAATGGGGCCAAGTACCTAAGGGAACACGAAGTATACGTGACGACTAAAGGTAACAGGAATGCAGCGGTAATTAAAAACGGGGCACTGTGGAATTATGATAGGTATGATGTTGTGAGAGGAATATGGAAAGGGTCATCGTTCCTGGTCTGACGTTTGGCAATGCGTTCTCGTGCATGAGATCAGAAGTTCAAGCAAGATTAGAAATTAAGCAACGTGAAATAAGTAGGCTTGCCTTAGGAGCTCACGGGAATACACCAAATCAGGGAGTACCAGGTGATATGGGATGGACATCATTCGAGGGCAGAGGAGCTAGCAGCAAGATAAACTTTGAGAAGCGATTGAGAGAAATGGGGGAGAAGCATTGGGCTAGGAAGGTATTCAGCTACTAGTACATGAAGAATGTCGATACAAAATGGAGGAAGCGAACCAGAAAATTGGCTGGTAAATACTTAGTAAACAGCAGGGAGCCAAACCAGAAAGAATTATCGGCTAAGAAGAAAGTGAAGGAAGCTGTGACCGATATGTGGAGAATTGGCATGATTAAGAAGTCCGCACTAGAGATCTATTGAACATTTCAGCAGGGAATCGCCAAGGAAAGTTCTATGATAATACTCGGGGTAGTTCTCTACTGTTTGAGGACATGAGGGGGCATTGCAAACCAAGACATATCGGGCCAATTACGAAGGGGTAGACACGATATAAAGTGCGTGTGGAGAGGAATAATAAACTGCCGAACACTTGATTTTGTTCTGTAAAGGGCTTGAAGTACGAATACTCAGCCTTACTATTTAAAGGAAAAAATAAATCTAGTTTTTTGGCTCATTAAGTATTATTGCTTGGAGGCGCTAACCACCGCCTGATCTAAAGGGTACAGCCATATTCATCTATCCATCCATCCATTCATCCATACATACAATAGGCTGCCACCTTTTGTCATTTCTCCGCCATTGTAGTGCCAGCAGCGTCTTCGCCCAACTGTAGGGTTCACGTGCCACTTTCCTTGGCCAGTTATGCTTGAATATCGCGTTTTCTCAGTGCAACAACCATTCGCGTTAAGCTAGTAAGCCACTTCCCACCACAGCGAGATCAGTATGCAGCGGGAGTGACAATGGAGGTGCCGTAGCAGACGACGCAGATGTCTTCACTCTGAGCGGAGAAGCGAGCATCGAGGCACTGTATATAAGACTACGGGATGCTGGCGCTGAACGGCCCCACGTACTAGGAAGCTCGCAAACTCTTATTTTTATGCGAGTTAATTTGCAGTCGTGCTTCTTGACGGCTTCACGGATGCAGAGAGGATGAAAAGTAAGACGAACATAGTGGCGCGCTGTTTTTACCGGGATTTGTCAGGCCGGGCTACCAGTTCAATATATACGTTCGAGTTTTAGAGCATTAAGGTTTATTTTGTTTTTCACACTATAAAACCTCCTTATTTGCATGCCTTAGTATATAATACTGCGGTGTACTACTCTGTATATCTGACGAATCAAAAAATCAAATCGTCATTTCTTTTTTTTAATTTCTCATTACAGTAAAAGAACATACAGGTCCTCTTTGGGATTCACCTGAGACAAGTTGTTTGCTTGTTTCCAGCCTAGAATCTAGGGCACAGATCCACTCAGGGGGATTTATGATAGAAACCTATATTATCCTATAGACGGTAACTGCACTATTGCTTACACAAATAAGAAAGGGGGCAAAACATTATATTATCCTATAGACAGTAACTGCACTATTGCTCACAAAAATAAGAAAGGAAGCAAAACATTATAAAAACAGAGATTCGAAGAGTGAGAAAAAAACGATGAAATAATCACTAATATAATGACTACGCCGTCATTTTAGAAGCCGACTAGAGAGCTGAGTGTGCCAAAGCTGAGTAATTTGGGATTTATGTCTCATATTTATTGACCTTTCGAAAATTACTTCCTGACTCTTCTTGTTTTTTGAGTATTTGTTAAAGTTGGTGTTATGTGGTAATACGTTCAGTTTCTGGATGAAACTGCACAGCACATCAAGTACATCTCCATGGAAAATTCCCGAAACGGAGGCACGAAACTTTAGAACAGTACTGTACTTAAACGTAGCGTCGCAATTGTAATGACTAGAAGTGTTTTCCTTATTACTCTGAAGTTACGACATGAGACAAAATAATCATCACTAGTTTCTGATTCTTCGCAGAACGGAAAAAACATAGGAGGGTGTCAGACCAGCTCAGTGTAAATAAAAATTTACTGGAGAAACACGGCACCGGAATATGGAGATAATATTTTCAGGTTTTTTGAAAGACTCAACTAAGATTTAAATAGCGATTTCATACAACTAAAAGTCAAAAACTATCTTCGTTTTTTTCCGATTCAATGCACTAAATGTTCCCTACTTTTCTCCGGGATATTTCTGTACCCAACGTAGTTTTCTTACTGCCTCAAGGATTGGAGACAAAGCTAGCTTTCTGCCCCTTAGCTGGTCGTGCCCTCATAGTCGGCTCTCATAGTCGGCCCATTCCAACAAAGCGAAGATAATATATGGTGCCGTCAAGTTATACACCCTTCCAATACGTGACAAACATTCAACATATGTGACGTCATATGATGACGTTTGCACGGTAGTTATGATTTCTTACATCACTCGTGTTCACGCTGCCGACGCGAGAAGATGCCGGACACTGCCGGTGATCAATTATCGCTTTTGATGAGACATGTAAAGCTATCGCCTTAATGCATTGTACGGCTGTATCTCCGTGAAATTTCAGCTGCCGTTGTTGTTCGGGGCAGCGTTCTTGTAGTAATCAGGCAGAACAATTGGTCTGCTAGTAAATCTTCCTACTACACTCTAATATGTATTCGTTCTTTAGAACCCGAGTATTTTGTAGATTATGAGTAGTGGCGGCTGAAGACTACCTGTCAGGTTTGGTAACATATAAATTGGAATCACTCAACGGAAGCACGCTGTACACGAACAGTCAGCAAATAAGTCTATCAGTAGCGACGCTGCCTTGAGATCGCAGCCATGTGCAACGCTAATATTACGGCCCGAAGCTGAATGGGAGCCAATGGGCACCACAAGAGCATTCGGTTCTGCTTTGCTCGCTACCGAATAAAGAGGCTAGAGGGAATAAGAAGGAAACTGAGCTGAGCAGCCGGGTGATAAGCAATTGTACTGGGCCAGTTGCTATGAATTCATCTTTGTAGGAAGCGCAGCTACTATTACACAGAACATACAACACAAGCGCTTAACTTCAACTAAACGTTTATTGCAAACGTCAGCGTTTATAAACGGGGTGAAAGATAAAAATAATAAACGGCAGACCAACAAAAAGCACACGTGCCAGTCCCGTACATTACTTATTTCTTATTATAATTATTTTACGGGACTGGCACATGTTCTTTTTGTTGGTCTGGCTTTTATTATTATTATTATTATTATTCTCTTTCATCCCCTTTAGAGACTCTAACGTTTGCAATAATCGTTTAGTTGAAGTAAAGCGCTTGTGTTTTGTGTTCTGTGTAATAGTGGCTTTGCTTCCTACCAAGACGGCTAATAAAGATACAACAATCCGTCCACGAATACCCAGACAAGCTCAAGCAGCTGACAAGAGGCCGCATTTTTCATGCCTGCCACCTAGGCTGAATTTGAAAGTCGGCATTAGACTTCAGGCTTTAACAGCGCCTTTTCAAACACATGCGACGATCGAAGAAATCGTGCCGCATATAGACATGTTCTTGTTTGTTTCACGATGAATTCATGCTTAGGCTCTCAAATGGTGAAATCACCTGCAATAGTTCCTTATTTTCTGACACTTGAATTTCTCGGTGGCAACACATGTCAGGCTTTGCAAAGCGAACGGATGATGACCTATATCACAGGAAGCAGTCTAGTGACAATTTGTGCTATTTAGTGCATGAAATCTAGGCTTGCGCATAATGTGCTACGCTACTCGAGAGTAGCAAGCATCGGGGAACATTAGGCACCCAAGCTTATAATACTAGTTCCTGGCAAAGCCTTCTTTCAAAAATCCACTTTTAATAAGTAAAAAAAAACAACTTTCAGTCTAGCGAACGCCATGGTGACAGAACGATCTTTCGCTGATTACTCACATGAGCTATCTGATATCGGGCTATCTAGCAGACGACGCTCGAGCGCATCGATCAAGTAGACGCGAATGACTCAAGCCTTTGAAATGCGCTTAGTGCCCGAACAACAAGTGCTTCACGATTCTCGTTTCCAAGTTTCCATTAGAATTTAAACAATGCGAATATAGCCAAAAACAGAGCCGTACAGCAACTTCGAATGCATCCATGGCATTCGTTTGCGCGAGGGACGACGCGGTGTCATCTTAACTCTAATTGTGGTGCCTGGTGGCGAAGCACTTCACTAACAACGATGGCTCATGGCCTTTGAGATGGCGCACTCGCGGCCGGCTTCTCTCGGGCTACAGTGTTCATGAGGGGGCAGTGGAGTGAACGAGGCGGCCACACAGCATCTTAGCTGATTCTTTGGCAGGTGATGGGAGCGGCGGCACTGTAGTCGCATAGTACTGAATATCTCAGGAGCGTCTGCATTGGGAGCACGCATGCCCGAGCCTGCGAAAGGGTTTAATTGCTCATTTTTAGTGCGTTTATTACGTTCCTGAGCCTTTAACAGTGGACGCATCTGCTACGCGCCATGGTGTACGATCGAATATGTGGGAACGCCGAAATTGCGTTGAGACATTGACTGTTTCAAGATCCTGCGGAACCAGAAAAAAAAGGTCATACAGAATTTGCACGAATCCGCGTAGCTTCCTACTCAACCAGCACTATGAGCTGCGGTACATCATAAGTGGCTACTGGTGAACTACAAAGTGAGGAGTAGTATCGATACCATGATGAAATCACACGCTTGTCTTGTCGGCAGTCCCTGCGATATTCAGAGGAGAGTGTTCCTCATATGAGCCTATATGCACTCGATTGTTTCACGAGAAACGAGAGTATAGGCAACGTAGTCACAACATAATCATTTACGACTCTGTTTCATCATGCCAGTTTTGCGGAACATAATAATTATTGCCTTCCGAAAAGCTTAATACATGGAAAACTTATTAAAACTACACACAAACATATTAAAAAGTGCCAATTGTATATATAGCGGGTCTGTTATTCTGCGTAAATTCATTGTGACCAGTTCTTATTTTATATCGACAGTTTAATTGGGCTGATTTTCAAATATGCAATTGGCATAACGCCATTCCAAGCGAGCAAATTTATGACGACGTTTCGTATTATAAACGTAGTTATATTATTATTATCAAAGGTGAAGGTAGGGAGTGGTGCATCTTGTTTTGAGAAATACACACACACACACACATATATATATATATGTATATATATATATATATATATATATATATAAACAAACAAGTGTATACAGAAGGGCTCGTTTTTCCGTGTTTCGACACAATATTAATGAGATCAAACAGACAATTGTGCCAATGTATAGAAGTTATTAGATTCAATGTAACGTAAATAATAAGAAAAAAGTGGGTGGAAAAATACCTTGCCGTGAGCAGGATATATATATATATATATATATATATATATATATATATATATATATATATATATATATATATATATATATAGATATATATATAGTATAAAAAGAGGTCAACAAACGTGCGAAAAAACACTAGTTTACTAATGTTTCGGCAGGTGGGCCTGCCTTCGTCGGAGTGAATGATTGCCTTTCACGAATATATATATATATATATATATATATATATATATATATATATATATATATATATATATATATATTCATGCAATACCACTTAGCACAGGCAATATTTTTAGGTGGTGTATTTCTCGTCCGACTACGTTAGACTTGAACTACTTTGAGACCTCATGCTGGTGTGCTCAGATTTGAGTGCACGTTAAAGAACCCCAGGTGGTCGAAATTTCTGAAAACCTCCACTACGGCGTCTCTCATAATCATAAGGTGGTTTTGTGACGTTAAACCCCACATATCAATGATCAATCAAGAGACCTACTACTGTCGAAAAAGTGGAATCTACAGTGCGCATTTGTAGAGACACGCTATATTCAGCTTCGCCAACTGTAAATTACTGTTGCAGGGCTACCCATGGCAGATTTTTTTTTAGATGCGGAAGCATCTTATACTCACGCCTTGTAGTGCGCCGTCCACGCCGTCCGCACCGCTTCTCGAACATTCGACAGCTGACGCGCGCGCATGCGCCGTCGCGCCGTCGCCCACCATCTGTGCCGCGCGCGCTTCTCCTTCTAGAACATTCGACAGCTGACAGCGCATGCGCCGTCGCGCCGTCGCCATCTGTGCCGCGCGCGCGCTTCTCCTTCGAGAACATTCGACAGCTGGCGTCGCGACACTCGCTGAAACGCGCAACGCACGACGACTGCAAACACCACCAGCCGACCACCATTCGCGGAACCTGCATCGACCACGTCTTTGCAAATTTCGACCTACGACCGATGCAACCCGATCCACTCGCTCTTTACTTTACCGACCACAAAGCCATCGTCCTCAAAATTCGTCGCAATAAATAAAACACCGCCCTTTCGCATACGTGCCGTACGTGTTCACTCATTTAACACCCCATTTCACAACCACGTTAACCAATTTAGCCATCGACTCAATGCCCCGCCGCGGTGGTCTAGTGGCTAAGGTACTCGGCTGCTGACCCGCAGGTCGCGGGTTCGAATCCCGGCTGCGGCGGCTGCATTTCCGATGGAGGCGGAAATGTTGTAGGCCCGTGTACTCAGATTTGGGTGCACGTTAAAGAACCCCAGGTGGTCAAAATTTCCGGAGCCCTCCACTACGGCGTCTCTCATAATCATATGGTGGTTTTGGGACGTTAAACCCCACACATCATCATCAGCCATCGACCCAAGTAAGTCGCAATTTAACACCCGTTAACCAATTACATGCTTCCACATCCTCCTCAGTGTTCCCCCGAGGGAAGCTGCGGGCAAGTTTTTTTGAAGGGGTGGGGTGTGCAGCAGAACGCCTAGCTTTGGCACTTCGTGGTCACTGCGAATGCGTATAAATATTTTGGAATACCCTGAAAAGTTAAGTTACGAAAACATTTCGTAGTGTAGGGAGTTCAGATTCTCTTCCTTTCCCTTGTTACTTATCGCTTTCTTGTTCGGCGTGCGTGTGACACAGTATTTGTTTTTCAATATCACAGCTTTCTGACACACCTAACTTCAAATAAACCGGATATGTTATTCTGAATATTGTAGACGCCTAACCAATTAGGAAAGAGTTGATAGAGAAGAAACAAGGGTAAGTCAAATCCTTTTTAATTATTTTCGATCACTCACAAGGGCTTTTATGGAACTCAAATTCAGTATATTGGCGCGTCATACTTCAAGGGCTATGAAATCATGTGCTAGATAATAATAATGGGCATGTACGAAGAAATCTACACCAAGAAAGCACGACGGAAGAGCCGAAGCGCCTAGCAGTTACTGCGCGCGGTGCGTAGCTGTTTCAGTACTATCAGACGGCAGCGGCGCCGCTGCGGGCAACGCCGAAGGGATCAGGCGGCGAGGTGCTGTCGCGCCACTCAACACTTCTAGTACACTCTACTCCGGCCATCACAATCGCACGGAGCGCGTGTTATCAGAGGTGGGCGTGGCCCGCTCTTTTCTCCGCACCTTGGCGTTATTTTCTTCAGTCGAAAAGGCTGTCGCGCTGTTGGCGAAGCGTCTACGTTGCGGAAAATAATTGTTTTGCGCTTTCATATGACTTAGTATTTGCTTAGAAATGTCAAGCCAAGGCGTGCGAGAGGCGAAGAGAATGCTTGGACGTATATATTTTCAAGTTTACTTGTTTTGCTGTATATTTGCGCCGCCCATATTACAGCACTTATAATGGCGATGCCTCTGCAAGAGATCCGGATCTGCTGGAGCCTAGAAACCTACTGTACTCAAGCTGTATAGTACGGTGGGCACTGGCGAAGAGAAGAAAAATGACAGCCCAATCAACACGCGAGGTCATAAGAATACCGTGCTCTATGCTCACGGGTTTCACTCAATTAGAAGGGTGGCTGTTTTCATTTCATGAAACCAGCGCTGCTTTTCAATTTAACGCCGTTTAAAGAACCCTCCCGTCATTCCGCAGAAACAGGATACAAGTACGAAAGTGCAGGTGGTGGCCATGCGTCCAGGCTATGTCTAGATTGATCGCCACTAGTTCTGCGACGACCATTGGCTATTTAGAGGCACGCTTTAGTCACCTATGGTTACGTAGTCACTGTGTGAATTTTGCCATGTTCAATGGATACGTTGGACAATGTAGGAACGAACATTAAAATGCTTTGCTTGTTCAAGAAGTACGCAACACGCGTTCAGAGTGTGATGTACCTGTTATAAAACACTGCGGTGTTACAAGGCCATGCCATCGACTTGGATAAAACCTTAATCATTTCCACGGAAAAAAAGGTGTTACCACGATTGCACATGGAATCTCTGGCCTTTCAAGCTACTGCGCATACGTTGAACAGAATTATTGGGACAACCCCCCCCCCCCCCCCTGTGTTCTGCAGCGACACTCTGCATTCCTGTGCTTTTCCTCTCAAGGCTAGCTCATTGATTGACTTCTTGCTTATCAGTTTCTGTCGTTCCTTCTTCAAGTCTACGCGAATTCGAGACCGTACCATTTTATGGTCACTGCATCGTACCTTGCCAACCACTTCCACATCCTGCACGATTCCTGGGTGTGCACTCATTATAAAGTCTATTTCGTTCTTATTTTCGCCATTAGGGCTCCTCCATGTCCACTTGCGGTTTTCTCGTTTTCGGTAGAAGGTATTCAAGATGCGTAAATTATTGCGTTCTGCGAATTCTGCGAGTAGCTCTCCTCTGGTGTTTCTAGTACCGATGCCATAATCTCCTACTGCTTGGTCTCCAGCCTGCTTCTTCCCTACTTTTGAATTAAAGTCGCCCATCACTATAGTATACTGTGTTTTTACCTTACTAATTGCCGATTTATTTACAGATACTGCAATCACCATTTGGTGATTTTAGCAGGGTGGTACATGAAGTTCGTCATGAACAAAAGGCAAGTACAGTGACATATAATATATACAGGTTATACAATGTGTATAGGGCAAATACAAACTTCAACTGGCAGTAACATACAATAAAAATAGAAGACTACATTTACACAAGAATGTACAGTGGTATGTAATACGATTCAACAATTCAACTGGTTAGTGCACTTTCTAATTCCGAGGAAAACAATGCCAATGAGGGTGCTGAAACAATTCCACGTCTTCATAGAAGCTTTCAACTGAAGCGTCATCATGGCTAGATGTAGGCGCGTAAACCCGTACTACCTTCATCTTGTATCTTTTACTCAGTTTAATTACGATACCTACACCCCACCAGTAATGATAGAAGAAGTGAGAGAAGCTTTGAAGAGTATGCAACGAGGCAAAGCTGCTGGTGGGGATCAGGTAACATCAGATCTGCTGAAAAATGGAGGACAGATTGTGTTAGAAAAACTAGCCACCCTATTTACGAGGTGTCTCCTGACGAGTACCAGAGTCTTGGAAGAACGCTAACATCATTTTAATACATAAGAAAGGAGATGACAAGGATTTGAAGAATTACAGGCTGGTCAGCTTGCTCTCTGTAGTATACAAGCTATTTACAAAGGTAATTGCTAACAGAGTAAAGAAACCATTAGAATTCAATCAACCAAACAAACAAGCAGGATTTCGAACAGGCTACTCAACAATTGACCACATCCATACTATCAATCAGGTAATAGAAAAATTCTCAGAGTATAACCAACCACTATACATAGCCTTCATAGATTACGAGAAGGCATTTGATTCAGTAGAAATATCAGCCGTCATGCCGACACTGCGGAATCAGGCCGTGTAATGAAGTGTATATAAACATTCTGGAAGAAATCTACAGGGGATCAACTGCTACCATAGTGTTTCATAAAGAAAGCAACAGAATACCAATCAAGAAGAGTGTAAGGCAGGGGGACACAATCTCCCCAATGCTATTTACCGCGTGTCTACAGGAGGTTTTTAGAAGCCTAGAATGGGAACAGTTAGGGATAAGAGTTAATGGAGAATACCTTAGTAACCTGCGCTTCGCCGATGACATTGCATTGCTGAGTAACTCAGGGGACGAAATGCAACTCAAGATTACGGAGTTAGACAAGGAGAGCAGAAAGGTGGGTCTTAACATTAATCTGCAGAAAACGAAAGTAATGTACAACAACCTCGGAAAGGAGCAGCGCTTCGAGATAGGTAATAGTGCACTTGAAGTTGTAAAAGACTATGTCTACTTAGGGCAGGTAATAACCGCAGAGCCTAACCACGAGATTGAAGTAACTAGAAGAATAAAAATGGGGTGGAGCACATTCGGCAAGCACTCTCAAATTATGAGAGGTAGATTGCCACTATCCCTCAAGAGGAAGGTATACAACAGCTGTATCGTACCGGTACTTAGCTACGGAGCAGAAACCTGGAGACTTACAAAGAGGGTTCAGCTTGAATTGAAGACTACGCAGCGAGCAATGGAAAGAAAAATGGTAGGTGTAACCTTAAGAGACAAGAAGAGAGCAGAGTGGATTAGGGGACAAACGGGAGTTAAGGATATCATAGTTGAAATAAAGAAGAGGAAACGGACATGGGCCGGGCATGTAGCGCGTAGACGGGATAACCGCTGGTCAATAAGGGTAACCAACTGGATTCCCAGAGAAGGGAAGCGGCTTGGGGGGAGACAGAAGGTTAGGTGGGCAGATGAGATTAAGAAGTTTGCGGGTATAAATTGGCAGCAGCAAGCACAGGACCGGGTTAACTGGCGGAACATGTGAGAGGCCTTTGTCCTGCAGTGGACGTACTCAGGCTGATGATGATGATGATGAATACGAAATTTTGTTTATGTGGAACTAGTCAAATGGCCGCGAGAAGGCTATGAGCGTAGCAAGCAGTCATGTTTTACATTAAACGCAAAATATGATGAACAGGTTTGAACATGTCATTTACTTTCGACAAATATTCACTTCTCGTAATACCAAACTTGGTACGTGTGGAGCTAGCGAAACGGTGGTGAGCGCGTCATAAAGGGCCATTATACTCCCACGCAACGTTGGTGCGCGCGCATGCTGGACGCAGCGACGCCACGAATGCAAAACGCGAGCACTCTGTAGTCTGACGCCAGGCGCGACAGGTGTGACCAGCATCCGTCGGTACGGCCCGGTGGCAACCGGCGCGAAATACTTAGGCAGCACTGCGTGTGCCTCTCTTCGTGACGGAGGGATGCCGTGTGCGCTGAAACACACATGCGTCAAAGCAACGCAGCGCGAGGCGTTGCCGCAACTATATCGCAGGCAGATGCCCATTAGTGGTCAGTGGGCAGATGTACTGATCTCTACTAGGGGGATATCGGCGCATGTCGTGGCATCACCGGCGTGGCATCACCAGCGTGGATCATCGGAATCACCGGCGTTACCACGACATGCGCATCACCGGCGCATGTCGTGGCATCTCCGGCATGTGCACGCGTGAGCCAGCGCACACGCGCACCGGCTCACGTCAAAGTGTATTGGCACCTTGAGTGTCGCGTGTATTACAGTTCTCACATGACACGCATCTCATGATTGTCATGTTTACACCAGTCACATACCTTCATCATTCATTCATGTGACGTAATACCAAATTTTTGCATATATCAAGGTAGCGAAACAGCCACGAGCACATCAAGAATGTGGGACGTAGTCATGTTGTTGTATGACACACATGCTTGATTATCATGTTTGGACGTTTCATCTACCTATGTCGTCTGTTCGTGTAACCTAATACTGAACTTGGTACATGTGAAGCTAGCGAAACCGTCGCGAGTGCATCATGAGCGTGGTATGTAGTCATGTTGTTACAACTCATGCATTTCATCGGTATCTTGTTTGAGCCAGTCACACTTTCGTTACCCATTCACGTTCCGTAATACCGAATTTGGTACATGTGAAGGTAGCGAAACGGCCGCTAGTGCATCAAGAGCAGGGCATGGAGTCGTGTTGTTACAGAACACGCTTCTGACATCATGTTCGGACCCGTCACATACCTTCATCATCCATTCATGTCCTGTAATACCAAATTTGGTATATGGAAAGCTAGCGAAACCATCGCGAGCGCCTCATGATCGTGACATGTAGCTATGTCGTTTCATGACATGCATAACATGATTTTGATGTTAGAGTCAGTCGCTGGTGTTCGCTATGCAGTCATGTAATACCATACGAGTTTTGAAACATTTATATGTGGGGTTTAACGGCCCAATTCACCATATAATTATGATACACGCCTTAGTGCAGGGCTTCAGAAGTTTTTACCACCTGGGGTTCTTCAACGAAACCTGAATCTAGGTATTTGGACCTGCAAATTTTCCGCCTGCATCGGAAATCCAGCCGCCGTGACCGGGATTCAAACTCGCGACCTGCAGGTCAGCAGCCGAGTACCTTATTCAGTAGACCACCGCAGAGGGGCCAGTTTTACATCATGTCATGTGAATGAAACCACTGCAAGAGCAGCAAGACTATGACATGGGAATCATGACATTTATAGCATACATGCCATGATTTTCATGGTATCACTGGTCAAATATGTTCGCCATACGGTAATATGTCATACCAAGTACGGTATCGATAGCATTATCCAAACAGCCAGGAGAGCTAAAAGTCGTAAGCTGCTAGATTGATAGATAGATAGATAGACAGACAGACAGACAGAGAGACAGACAGACTGACAGACAGACAGGCAGGCAGACAGACAGACAGACAGACAGACAGACAGACAGACAGACAGACAGACAGACAGACAGACAGACAGACAGACAGACAGACAGACAGACAGACAGACAGACAGACAGATAGATAGATAGATAGATAGACAGATGGATAGATAGACAGACAGATAGATAGACAGACAGATAGATAGACAGATAGATAGATAGATAGATAGATAGATAGATAGATAGATAGATAGATAGATAGATAGATAGATAGATAGATATGCTCAAAGTTACCGAAGTTTGCCAAGAAATGCTTCGCATTTATACAGAATGTAAAACGATGTGATGTCGTTGCGCACTGCTGCCAAACTGCTTGTCGACTTGTCTCTTTACGGCCTCGCGTTTTTGAGTCGAAAAACTGTCGGGGCTCTGCTTTAGTGGTTTTGCGCTTTGCTCTATTATATTACGATGTCTCGTGACTACGGTCAGGCGAACTTTTGACGATGACGAAAAGCAGCCCTTGCATTGAAGCGTCAGGGTCTCGAGCTCTTCTTGCTTATGCTTCGGAAGGCTCGGATTGACGTCAAAAGCTATACGAGGGACTTCATTTCTGGGAGCAGGTTCTGGAAAATCTGTGAGGGCGAAAAGATTAGTGGCTTCCCCAATTTTGTCAACGAAGGCGACCTTTGTATCCTTTTTCACGTGTTTGTACTCGTTGCAGAAATTCGCGAGCATAGCTGCTGCTTTTCTTCCCTGCAGCTTGACAATTCCTCTTGCAGCGCAGATATCGTGGTTGACCAAGAGGTGTTGATTGCTTTCAATGAGCCTTCAAAGTCTTCTGGTTTCGGAGTGATTACGTGAAGAATGATGCTTGAACGAGGAGGGGCGGCGACTTGTTATTCCAACACATTCAAGGTTTGACTTCCTGGCCGCGTTCGCAGTGGCAGTGTTATTTTTCTGAATAGCGTTATCGAACTTGTTTTCAGGTCGATAACTTCACCATGATGACTGGAGAATTCCTTACAGAGGATCACATCGCTCGATTATTGCTGTAGAACGAGGAAACTTGAGGGACAATCTGGTTCATGATGATACGGGGCGCGAAAAAAAAACGACACACAACAGAGAAGAAGTACACGGGACGACGCGCTACTAGCAACTGGAATATTTTATTCAGGAAACACCATTTATACCGCAGTGACATCAAAATTTAACCCAACGAATCGACCAAAAACTAAAGCTACATGCTCAGCATGCCTACAAGTAACGTTGCAGATAGGCTATCTCCCCTTCCTGCAGACTGATAGAGGGGTGGCTGATGCAATCGGGCCCCTCCCTCTGGATAAAGAGGGCTTCCATAATCTCCCTCTCCGCTGAGCCCCTGTGCCTGTAGATTACAGTTGTCTGCTCAAATGCAGGCTTACAGTTACCCTGATCGCACCCTCTGCAATGCATCGCCAGATGCGTGAACGGCCTTCCTATTAAAGAGCTGCTGTGCTCTCGCAACCGCACGTTGAGGCATCTACCAGTTTGTCCTATGTATACCTTGCCGCACGGCAGTGGTATTCTATATACAACACCACGTGCGCAAGGAACGAACTGCCTTACGTGCTTAATGGCACATCCTCTTTTTTCACACTGCTTTGGCCTACCTGTCTTCTTACCAACCGCTGAGCAGATGCGGCCCACCTTGTTTTCTGCGGAGAACACGAGATCCACCCCATACCTCGAAGCCACTCTCTTAAGGCCGTGCGAAAGCCAGTGGATATACGGGATTTTTGACCCTCTTTTTCTTCCCTGCGGGACATTCTTGGCTAGACCTGTCCCAGGCCGTTGCTTAATGGACTTTTTTATTTTTTCGCAAGCAGCAGCTAAAACACTATCAGGAAACGCCGCGTCTCTTAGTCTTTCCACCTGCGCGAAAAAACTTGTCTCCATAAGATGTGGGCATGATCTGTCCAACGCCGATTTTAGGCACGTCATGGCAATGCCATTTTTTACTAGGCGAGAGTGCCCAGAGCTGTAATCAAGAAGCGGCTTCGCGGTCCTAGGGGAAAACATCCAACACACGTGTTTTTGTTGAAATGACAGCTGCAAATCCAGAAAACGCAGTTGTCCATTCTTCGGCACTTCGCACGTGAATGTCAAGCACCTCCCCTTATTACCAAACACACTGAGCACTTCATCAACTCTGCTATCAAAGTTGGCTGAATTAATCAACAGCAAATAGTCGTCCACATATCTGTACACTTTCTGAACCAAACCATCAAGGCCAGTTACAAGATCGTTGTCAACTCTGGCTAGAAAAATGTTGCTCAGTACTGGAGCCACTTTGGATCCAATACAGATCCCTGATCTCTGCACAATGTTCTTACCCTTCCAGCCGACGTACGTGTGTTTTATGTAAAAGAACAATAGTTCTAAAAAACTTTGAACAGAGTGTTCTTCTGTCGGACAAAGAAGGATCCTTTGTAGTTATGCCTGAAGGTATGTTCAGTAAAAAAGCAGGTGCGGCGGTGTGTAAAAACTTTCGCGAAGTATCGGAGAAGCCGCAGGAGGTAGTAAAAAAAGTGCGCGAGCTCCTACTTCGGTTAAACTTGGAAAAAGTGTGCAGTGAAGTGAAAAAGATGAAAGGCTCAACTATGGAGACTTTCTTTTCAGGGAAAACACACAAACCAGACTTTCCTTTCCGTGCGATTGTGTCGGAGAGAGGCACTTGGTGTCTTGCGGTGTCTACCTATCTTCAGTCGCAGTTGAGCTCACTGAAAGTGGAGGACCCGTTCATCATTCCGAACTCGTCCACGGTAGTGAATTTCCTTAAAGGAAATGCTCATGAGAACACTTCGGGATTTAGCATCGACATAGAAGACTTATATTATTCACTGCCTCATGATGAACTGATGACTAGTGTGAAAGAGTGCATTGGCAACAATGATGAAGTGAAGTTTGTGACCAAGTGCGGCATCTCTGTTCAAAGTTTTTTAGAACTATTGTTCTTTTACATAAAACACACGTACGTCGGCTGGAAGGGTAAGAACTTTGTGCAGAGATCAGGGATCTGTATTGGATCCAAAGTGGCTCCAGTACTGAGCAACATTTTTTTAGCCAGAGTTGACAACGATCTTGTAACTGGCCTTGATGGTTTGGTCCAGAAAGTGTACAGATATGTGGACGACTATTTGCTGTTGATTAATTCAGCCAACTTTGATAGCAGAGTTGATGAAGTGCTCAGTGTGTTTGGTAATAAGGGGAGGGGCTTGACATTCACGTGCGAAGTGCCGAAGAATGGACAGCTGCGTTTTCTGGATTTGCAGCTGTCATTTCAACAAAAACACGTGTGTTGGATGTTTTCCCCTAGGACCGCGAAGCCGCTTCTTGATTACAGCTCTGGGCACTCTCGCCTAGTAAAAAATGGCATTGCCATGACGTGCCTAAAATCGGCGTTGGACAGATCATGCCCACATCTTATGGAGACAAGTTTTTTCGCGCAGGTGGAAAGACTAAGAGACGCGGCGTTTCCTGATAGTGTTTTAGCTGCTGCTTGCGAAAAAATAAAAAAGTCCATTAAGCAACGGCCTGGGACAGGTCTAGCCAAGAATGTCCCGCAGGGAAGAAAAAGAGGGTCAAAAATCCCGTATATCCACTGGCTTTCGCACGGCCTTAAGAGAGTGGCTTCGAGGTATGGGGTGGATCTCGTGTTCTCCGCAGAAAACAAGGTGGGCCGCATCTGCTCAGCGGTTGGTAAGAAGACAGATAGGCCAAAGCAGTGTGAAAAAAGAGGATGTGCCATTAAGCACGTAAGGCAGTTCGTTCCTTGCGCACGTGGTGTTGTATATAGAATACCACTGCCGTGCGGCAAGGTATACATAGGACAAACTGGTAGATGCCTCAACGTGCGGTTGCGAGAGCACAGCAGCTCTTTAATAGGAAGGCCGTTCACGCATCTGGCGATGCATTGCAGAGGGTGCGATCAGGGTAACTGTAAGCCTGCATTTGAGCAGACAACTGTAATCTACAGGCACAGGGGCTCAGCGGAGAGGGAGATTATGGAAGCCCTCTTTATCCAGAGGGAGGGGCCCGATTGCATCAGCCACCCCTCTATCAGTCTGCAGGAAGGGGAGATAGCCTATCTGCAGCGTTACTTGTAGGCATGCTGAGCATGTAGCTTTAGTTTTTGGTCGATTCGTTGGGTTAAATTTTGATGTCACTGCGGTATAAATGGTGTTTCCTGAATAAAATATTCCAGTTGCTAGTAGCGCGTCGTCCCGTGTACTTCTTCTCTGTTGTGTGTCGTTTTTTTCGCGCCCCGTATCATCATGAACCAGCACCAACTCGCCCAACTTTTTACTTTACTGACAATCTGGTTAATAATGGTTACTTTGGCTGTGCAGACCTTTGCCAGCATAGCTAAGTAACCTCCAACTGTACGGATTTCGGACCTTTCCAAGTGCTCCTAACATTATTCAACATCGTAGCGAACGTCCCACTGATGACGCAATAGTCGGCTCTAGTGTCTACGAGAATTTTGAAGCTGTAGCAGTCGTTGAGCACGTCGAGATCGCTAGTTCATCGCTTGATGTAGAAGATGGGTGGTGGCATCGGATCACCGCTACAGCGGTTTGTACCACTGCTTTGAAGTCAGGTCGTCAAGTCTTCTGCTGTGCGCGAAATATCAAATTCCCAGCTACGTTCATGGCGCGGCAAGCTTTTGAGGCATCGTAGTATCCAAAATTAGGCAAGACAAGTCAATAACAACTTATTTTTCCAGGTAAACAGCGCGAACAACGAAAACAGAGAAGTAGGAACACACAAAACGAGCGCTGACAGCGCTCGTTTTGTGTCTTTTTACTTTCCTGTCATCGTTTTTCACACTGTTTACCTTCATTCTTGAGACTTTGCCACGTCCTCTGCGGAGGATCCCTCGTAAATATAAGGGGCCTCATTAACAAAAACCAACTGCCTGGTTTCAGTTTTGTCAGTCACTGTCATGGGCTCAGCTCATCGTCGCAGTCGTCTTCTAGCTGCCCCAACTAGATACAGCCTCTCTCTCTGCCCCACTACATTTTCCCCGGTGGAGAACAGGAGCCATCCTGGTGACTCGTGGTGAAGCAAGCACAAGCATAGTAAGGTTTTAAGCGGTTGATGTGGACTGTCTCATGACCACGGCATCGTCTGCCATCGGCAGGTGTCACTGTTTCGACGACAAGTTGACCGGTGATGTGCATTGATTGATGCAATATGGACCATTGTACTTGGGTGGAAGCTTTCAGGAGAAGCCGGGAGACTGGAATGGAACCAAAAGCCGTACAAATGAGCCTGCGGGGAAGTTGTGAGCAGGTTTGTAACCTCTGGTCGATGTCGATTCTCTCAAATGGCCAAGCTGGACACTACAATGGTTGTTATTCGCCAGAGGCATGAGAAGTTGCTGTCTGTCAAGCCGTTCTTTTTGGAAACCTTTTGCGACGGACGTAAACGAACGTGCTAATTGGTGGCACTCTTCGGCACACTGAACAAGTTCGGAGGCTGGGCAGTACTCTGAAGCAACTGGGCGGTAAGTATCGTGTTAAGCGGAGAAGAGGGCTCACGTCTGCACAGTACAAAAAAGGCGAAAACCCAGAAGTTGCTTGCGGGGTCGTATTATATGCACACATCACCAAAGGATGCACCAAGTCAAATTTAGAATGGTCGGGCGATATTGTCACGGGGTCGTGACGTGGCCGAAGACAGGAGACTTCGTGTTGGGATTTCACTGTTTATTTGGGCGAACCTGTGCCCGGTAAACAGAAAGTCCAATTACAGCAGCAATCTCGCACAGATAGCAGTCTCGGACTGATAGAGGCGAACGGAGCGTCGGCCTTTGATCAACAATTCACAAGCGGCGAAGCGCATCGGCATTTATACTCTTGCCGTCGAATGTTCTAGCGTTATCGCTGGTGGTTGCGTAGGTTCCAGAACAATCTGTACCGTTCGCACAGTGGGCGTGATCTTATGGAAATGATCTACTACAGTCCGGAACCTTCTAGAAAACTGCAGGCGCGGTTTGCGCTGAGAATCGTGTGGTGTTTCGGGACGATAACAAAAACTTGGAAAATTGAACGTGGCATTGCCCCCCTCTGAAAAAAGGCATCGTCCCGATGCTTTAACTGAAGATGAAAGTACAATAATAATGCAAGAAAGTACAATGGATAAATTACGATAGAACAATAATACAAAAAAACACTTATTCAGTTTGCTAACGCGCATGAAACGGCTTGAGGCGCGCGACATGGATGACTTCAGGTCGCGATCGGCGTCGTTGAGAGTTCGTGATGCCGTCAGGGACAACCTCGTAATCAAGTGGGCCGAGACGTTGAACCACCCTGTACGGTCCGAAGTACCGTCGCAGAAGCTTTTCACTTAGTCCACGTCGGCGTATCGGCGTCCACACCCAAACACGTTCACCGGGCTGATATTCCACGAAGCGTCGTCGAAGGTTGTAACGGTGGCTGTCGGTCGTCTGTTGATTCTTTATACGGAGACGCGCAAGTTGTCGGGCTTCTTCGGCGCGATGAAGGTACTCGCTCACATTGAGGTTTTCTTTGTCGGTGACGTTGGGTAACATGGCATCAAGCGTCGTTGCCGGGCTCCTTCCGTAGACCAATTTGTATGGAGATATCTGCGTCGTCTCCTGCACCACCGTGTTGTATACGAAGGTCACATACGGAAGAATGGCGTCCCACGTCTTGTGTTCGACATCGACGTACATTGACAGCATGTCGGCGATCGTTTTGTTAAGCCGCTCGCTGAGGCCGTTGGTCTGTGGGTGGTACGCTGTCGTCCGGCGGTGGTTTGTTTGGCTGTATGCCAAGATCGCTTGAGTTAAGTCGGCAGTGAATGCCGTTCCTCTGTCGGTGATAAGGACCTCCGGGGCGCCGTGACGTAGGACGATATTTTCGACGAAGAATTTAGCTACCTCGATTGCACTGTATTTTGGCAGGGCTTTTGTCTCGGCGTAGCGGGTGAGGTAGTCGGTAGCTACCACGATCCACTTGTTTCCAAAAGCCGACGTCGGGAACGGCCCCAGTTGGTCCATACCAATCTGCTGGAAAGGTCGGCAAGGTGGATCAATTGGCTGCAGAAGTCCCGCAGGCCTTGTCGGCGGTGTCTTGCGTCGCTGACCGTCCTGGCATGTTCTCACATAACGAGTGACGTCGGTGGTAATACGTGGCCAGTAGTACCTTTCTTGTATCCTCGCGAGCGTGCGAGAAACACCGAGGTGCCCTGCCGTCGGATCGTCGTGCAGGGCCTGCAGGAGTTCTGGTCGCAAAGCTGAAGGCACCACAAGGAGGTACTTAGCTCGAAGCGGTGAAAAGTTTTTCTTTTGTAGAAGACCGTTTCGTAGAAAGAACGACGCAAGTGCGCGCTTGAATACCTTCGAGACTTCGGTGGTCTTGCCTTCGAGGTATTCTATTAGGGCCTTAAGTTCCGGGTCGGACCTCTCTTGTTCAGCGAATTCGTATGTAGTTATCGTTCTTAAGAAGTAGTCGTCATCCGGGTCGTCGGGTAGCGGTTGGTCGACAGGCACACGAGAGAGACAGTCGGCGTCGGAGTGTTTTTTGCCGGACTTGTAAATGACAGTAATGTCATATTCTTGAAGTCTGAGGCTCCATCGTGCGAGGCGACCTGAAGGGTCCTTCAAGGTGGCTAGCCAACACAATGCGTGGTGGTCGCTCACAACTTTGAAGGGCATGCCGTAGAGGTAGGGGCGAAATTTCGACGTAGCCCAGATGATGGCGATGCACTCCTTTTCTGTTGTGGAATAATTTGCTTCTGCTTTGGATAGCGATCGGCTGGCGTAACTAATAACCCTTTCAAATCCGTCAGCCCTCTGCACAAGAACGGCGCCAAGACCTACGCTGCTTGCGTCAGTATGTATTTCTGTCTCGGCGAATTCGTCAAAATGGGCAAGTAACGGAGGCGTCTGGAGGCGATGTTTTAGCTCCTGGAAAGCGTGTTCCTGCGGCGTTTCCCACCTAAACTCCACGTCGGCCTTGGTAAGGTTAGTGAGAGGACCGGCGATGCGGGCGAAGTTTTTCACGAACCGCCTATAATAGGCACACAGGCCCAGAAATCGGCGCACGGCTTTCTTGTCAGTGGGCGGCGGGAAGTCGGCGATGGCGGCTGTTTTCCGTGCATCGGAACGAACTCCAGACTTGCTGATAACGTGCCCCAGAAACAAGAGCTCCTGATACGCAAATCTGCACTTTTCTGGCTTCAGTGTGAGTCCGGAAGTCTTGATGGCTTGTAGTACAGCTTCAAGGCGCCGAAGATGCTCGTCGAAACTCGAGGAAAACACGACGACGTCGTCCAAGTACACAAGGCAAGTCTGCCACTTCAATCCTGCCAGTACTGTATCCATAACGCGTTGAAAAGTGGCAGGCGCTGAGCAAAGGCCGAAGGGCATCACTTTAAACTCGAATAGGCCGTCCGGTGTTATAAACGCCGTCTTCTCTCGGTCTGTTCCGTCGACTTCGATTTGCCAATAGCCAGTCTTGAGGTCCATTGACAAAAAGTACTTGGCGTTATGGAGCCGATCAAGTGCGTCGTCTATTCGTGGGAGAGGATACACGTCCTTTCTTGTGATTTTGTTCAGGTGGCGATAGTCGACGCAGAAACGTACGGTCCCATCCTTTTTCTTCACTAACACCAGGGGGGATGCCCATGGACTCTTGGACGGCTGGATAATGTCATCCCGCAGCATTTCATCAACTTGTTTCTTCATGACCTCACGTTCTCGCGTCGAAACCCTGTACGGACTCTGACGGAGTGGTCTGGCATTTTCTTCGGTTATGATGCGATGTTTCGTGATTGGGGGTCTGCCGAATTTTCGATGACGACGAAAAGCAATCTTCGTATTGCAGGCCAGGGCCTTGAGCTGTTCTTGCTTATCGTTCGGAAGTCTGGGATTGACGTCGAAAGCTATGGGAGGGGCTTGGTTCCTCTGAGCAGGTTCCGCAGAATCGGCGAGGGCGAAAGCACTGGTGGCTCCGACAATTTCTTCGATGTATGCGATCGTTGTTCCTTTGTTCACATGTTTGTACTCATTGCTAAAATTCGTGAGCATAACCGTTGCTTTGCCTCCCCGCAGCTTTGCAATTCCTCTTGCGACGCAAATATTTCGGGTGACCAACAGATGCTGACTGCCTTCAACGACGCCTTCCAAGTCAGGTGATTTAGGAGCGCCGACTGAAATAATGACGCTTGAGCGAGGCGGAATGGTGACTTGTTCTTCCAGCACATTCAAGGCATGGTGTCCGGACGGCATGCGCGGCGGTAGTGCTTCTTCTGTGGATAACGTTATCGACTTTGTTTTAGGTTGATGACAGCACCATGGAGGCATAAGAAGTCCATGCCAAGGATGACATCTCTCGAGCAACGCTGTAGGACTACGAAGTCTGCAGGATAAATACGGCCGTTAATGGTGACTCTCGCTGTGCAGATTCCTGCAGGCGTTACGAGATGACCTCCGGCTCTGCGGATTTCAGGGCCTCTGCAAGCTGTCCTAACTTTCTTTAGCTTCGTGGCGAACGACCCACTGATGACAGAATAGTCGGCTCCAGTATCAACGAGAGCGGTCACACTGTGGCCGTCGATAAGAACGTCGAGGTCGCTAGTTCGCCGTCTCGCATTACAGTTAGGGCGTGGCGTCGGGTCACGGCTGCGTCGGCTTGTTCCGCTGCTTCCATGTTGCGTTGTCAGGCCACCTTCGGTAAGTGAGCTTTCGTCGTCAGGGCTTTGCCTGGTTAGCATTCTGTTCGGAAAGCTTCGTCGCGGCGTCGTCGTCGTCGGAGGATCTTCGGTAGTTCGTCGCACAGCAACCGCACCTCCACCGGTCGCTGCCCTTAGTTTCCTGGATACGGGCTAGCAGACCGGCCCCGCGTTGGGCCAGAGTACTGCCGGTGGTGCGGTGACGTGCGGCGGCTGGGCGACGGCGAACGCGAAGGGCTTCGTGGTGTCCACCGAGTTCCTGTCTGGTAGTCGGCGATGTCATGTGGTCGTTCTCCTGACTGTGGACGCGGTGCATTGACGGCGAAGCCACGCAGTCCCATCTGTCGGTACTGGCAACGGCGGTATGTGTGTCCGGCCTCGCCGCAGTGGTAGCAGAGCGGGCGATGGTCAGGGGTGCGCAAGACGTCAGTCTTCCTCGGTGCACTGCGCTGCGCCGCTGGCGAACGGTATGACGTCGGTGGGGGTGGTGGCGGCGGTGGCGTCTGTTGACGGAAGTGCGATTGGGCGGCGTTTTGGCGTGGACGTGGAGGAGCGTTGTGGCGCAGTGCAGTGGCGTAGCTCATAGCTTCCGGCTCGGACCGCGGTGCGTGGGGAATTCGAAGCGATTGCCGAAATTCTTCTCGCACAGTGTCGGCGATTGAACACACTTCAGGCTGTGCCGAAGGCAACAGCTTGCGCCGCTCTTCCCGCACGATCGCTCGGATCGTTTCACGCAGGTCTCCGGAGTTACTGGCTTGAGCAGCAGCGCAGTCTGCAGTCAAACGACGATTATACTGTCTGGTGCGCATGTCCAGGGTCTTTTCAATAGTGGTCGCTTCGGCTACAAGTTCTTGGACGGTTTTCGGTGGGTTTCTCATCAGTCCCGCGAAGAGCTCCTGTTTGACCCCTCGCATGAGGAAACGAACTTTTTTCTCCTCAGACATGTCTGGGTCAGCGTGACGGAATAGTCGGGTCATTTCTTCTGTGAAAATGGCGACATTTTCATTTGGTAGCTGAACCCGGGTCTCTAATAAAGCAGCGGGCCTCTCTTTGCGAGCGACGCTCGCAAACGTTTGCAGGAATGCGCCGCAGAAAACATCCCATGTTCGGAGCGTGGACTCTCCATTTTCGAGCCAGGTCCTTGCGGTGTCTTCCAAATAGAAGTACACACGACGCAGCTTTTCGTCATGGTCCCAGTGGTTGAGGGCGGCCACATGGTCGTATGTTTCTAGCCAGGACTCCGGATCTTCGAACGATGACCCATGGAAAATTGGTGGTTCCCTGGGTTGATGCATGACCATCGTGGGCTGGGACGCTGCGGTTGTCATTGTCGCTGCAGTCGTGGTCATGGCCTTGGTATTCCGCGCCTTGTCTTGTAGAAGCCCGTACTCCGGTGGTAGCCCTTGCTGTCGGCGGCTTCTTCGCTGCTCCTGGTTGGCGTCGATGTCTTCTCCGCGACGTGGGCTGGGTTCACGGGGGCGTCCGGTACATGAACGAAGCAGCACCTCCACCAGATGTCATGGGGTCGTGACGTGGCCGAAGACAGGAGACTTCGTGTTGGGATTTCACTGTTTATTTTGGCGAACCTGTGCCCGGTAAACAGAAAGTCCAATTACAGCAGCAATCTCGCACAGATAGCAGTCTCGGACTGATAGCGGCGAACGGAGCGTCGGCCTTCGATCAACAACTCACAAGCGGCGAAGCGCATCGGCATTTATACTCTTGCCGTCGAATGATCTAGCGTTATCGCTGGTGGTGGCGTAGGTTCCAGAACAATCTGCACCGTTCGCACAGTGGGCGTGATCTTATGGAAATGATCTACTACAGTCCGGAACCTTCAAGAAAACTGCAGGCGCGGTTTGCGCTGAGAATCGTGTGGTGTTTCGGGACGATAACAAAAACTTGGAAAATGGAACTTGGCATTATGTACATAGACAACATACCACCGAGCGTGTGGTTGAAGTGCTCCGTCAAACCATTTGTCTGCGGGTGATACTCGTAATGGAGCGATGAATACAATTGCATTCACTGCGAAGCGCCTGGACGACTTGTGATAGAAACGCATGCCCAAGGTCGCTAAGGAGCTACCGTGCCACGCCGTGGTGGAGGACAAAGCTACGCAAGGTGAACAATGCGACATCACGAGCAGCAGCGGCTAGGAAAGCGGCGGTTCCAGCGTAACGGATGAGATGGTCGATGGTCACAATAATCCAGCGGTTTTCAGCAGGATTACAAGGTAGTTGGCCGTAGAGGTCGATGCCAATTCTATCAAATGGCTGAGCTGTACACAGCAATGGTTGTTTTTTGTCAGAGGCGTGACAAGTTGTTTTTCATTGCAGAAACTCAGTGCAGAAACGAGTGTACTTGCAAACGCACGAGTACATTTCACGTCAGAAGAATCGCTAGCGAAGCCGGTCGTATGTTTTCAAAACGTGCGGCGTGGGTATTTTGAGGGTCTGCGTGGAAGCACGCGCACATGTTGGAGCGCAGATGGCTAGGTATAACAGAACGTCATTTCCTACTATCCGGCTGATAGTTGCGACGGTGCCACATGGCATCCCATATCGCATAATTGAGAACCCTTCGACGTAGTGCATGAGGTAGACGCTGGCGTGGTGTCACCGAAGACGAGGAGGGAACGTTCATGAGCGAGGCTACCTAAGGGTCCTTGCGCTGTTCCGAAGGCATGTCAGCGGTATCGATGCTGTCGATGGTAGCTTCGGCAAAGAAAACAGGTGCAACGGCTGAAGGAAGGAGCAAACAAGAAATGGCGTCTGCGCCGGTATGCTGGCGGCCTGAGTGGTAATTGACGTGAATATCAATTTCCTGTAAATGTAGCGCCTAACGTCCAAGGCAGCCCAAAGGATCCTTCAGTTAAACGAGCCAATAGAGTGAATGATGGTCGGTAACGACATCAAATGGGCGTTCTTATAAGCACCAAGGTTTTGAAATACCTAAACAATTCCTCGTAGAACGACCACACTACCATTAGTAGCTGTTCTTAATTTTTCTGATATGGGATAGGCAACCGGCCCTGGTTTGGGCCCGTGTACTGACGATGGTGCAGTGACATGTAGCGGCCGTTCGAGGGTGAACGACAACCTCCTGGAAGCGTCGCCTGCACTCCGGCGAGGTATTCAGCCATGTCACGAGGTCGTTCACCCCACTCTGCACATGGCACATCGATGGCGAAACCAGGTAATCTAGGCTGGCGGCCCCGCAGGGGCGTCTGCGTAAGCAGCCGTTTGGTGTGTAGCGACACCACGTATCTGAACTAACTGGGGGTTTAAACTCTCTCTGTGCTTAGCCATACGTGGCATCGCCGTGTTTGGGGAAAAGGGGATCCGGGGTGCTGAGCGACGCTGGGTGACTAGGACCTTTAAAGTATCCCGCAGAGGCAACACACCCCTTTGTCCCTGACTTCACGTAGATGGCACCCTTGTGCTGACCCACCCAGAGGAAATTGGAAGCCTTTTTTCTACCTCTCTCCCTATATCTTCGTCTTTATGTCTCACTTTTTATCTGTCAAGTCATGCTCTCTTTTCGTTTACTTGAAAATTTCGTGGTGGTTATGGTTAACCCTGGGAGACTGACCTACAATACACTTCGTCAGGACCTCTGGGTTAACCCTATTGCCCTGACGTAGCAATGTATGGCTAACGTCGGTGTAGGTTTCCCTTTTTAGACTCCATATTGGACAGCCAGCTCAGCTACCGAGTGATCATGCCCTTCTATGAAAAAATACTCCCCTCTTGTCAACAATGTTCGGTCCCTTGAAAGGGGTCGCACTGAAGCAAACCAAAGTTACTCACTAAAGATGGTGATTACACAAAAACGTTTGTGGTAACGTCTTTATATAAGACTAATATTCAAGGCATATTGCCAATTTTGATCGCGAAAGCAATTATAGTGAAAAGGAGACAGTGGGATTGGGGCGTGTTGGTATAACACTATAAAGGGTGCTTACCAGCGCAAACGACAGGGCAGGAGGGGGCAGGATAAGAGACGAGACAAAGCGCTGAACTGCCAACAATTTATCTCTTGTGAAGGTGTTCGCTTTTTCGGTCACAGCTAGACAGGCTTTCGCCGTGTTTCCATATATGCACAAGATAGCGCACAATCCTAAGAAAGTGGCAAAGCGAGTTAATGTGAAGGTGGTCTTTACGGCCCCACAAAAATTGAGTCGCCTGCGGAAGCTGTCCGTTCCTCCGTCCAGACCCACGCTCGGTTGCACTACAAAACATGCAAATAAATTCAGAGATTGCATCTGTAATTTGGTGTATCAGCTGCTCTTATCGTGTGGAAGGTATTACGTCGGTCAAACAGGTCGTTGTATAAATGAGAGGCTGAGGGAACATATGTACAATGTGGATCACTATAAACAAAGATGGCTGTCCGTTCACTGCGGCACGTGTGGTGGCCGGCCAATATTTTCAGTGTTCCATTGTTGCTAGACGCAGGCATCGTACCGCACGCGAGATCATAGAGGCAGAAAAGATTTGCTCAATGAATGGTGCTTGTGTTAGCACCCCTTCTGGCGCGCTCACCGATAAGGAAAAGTTGTTCCTTTGCTTGTCAATGTGATGTACTTGTGCATTGTCATTGTGCTTCGCGCATGACTAGTGTGACTGGTAACTGTATAAAAGCGAATACTTTCACAAGAAATAAATTGTTGGCAGTTCAGCGCTCTGTCTCGTCTTTTCTTCTGTCCTCTCCTGTGCTGTCGTTTACGCTGGTAAACACTCTCTATGAATTACAGTGCAAAATGTTCAGGATATCTTCTCGTGTTCGCACCTCCTCGAAGAATTGGAAAACAAAGAAGAAAGCGACAAAGTCCGACACATTGGAAAAATTGAGCATTATGAAGTCTGTGTAACATCTCACCGAGCTCTCAATAACGCGGGATATCAATATCCGACAATGAACTGCTTAAGTGCACCGACGCAGAAATTGAGGAAGCTCTAGCGGATCAAAGTGTACTTGCCACAAGAGCAATCTTCATTTGTAGAGATAATAAGAAAACCTACACAAGGAATGTAATACTAACCTTCCAAAGCACGACTACAGCAGTTAAGGTAGCGTATCTATGCCTGCGTGTGAGGCCCTAAATACCTAATCATCGCAGGTGCTTCTGGAGGCAGAGGTGCGGGCATGGTTCTCATGTGTGCCAGGGTAATCTAACCTGCCTGAAGTGTGGGCAGAATGAACATGATAATGGCGAGTGCACCAACGCCTTAAGCTGTGTGAACTGCAAGGGGCTTCATGCAGTCTACTCAAGCTCCTGCCCCGAATGGCACAAAGAAAAGGACATGCTTAAACTGAAAATCAATGAAAAGATACCATATATACAAGCGCGCAAGCGAGTGGTGCTTGCCCAAAAGTGCACCTACGCAGAAGTGGTGCAGAGGGGGATGTCACCGCCGACGGTCTCCAGACACACACGTCGAAGTCCAGGACCCTGTTGTTTCCAGACAAAAGCGAAAAGAAAGCACCAAGTGGCTTTTTTCAGGGAGGCCTTAAAGCCTCGACCAGTGTTCGTGCCAGCTGATCTAACGTCCAGGCAAAAGAGGTGTCAATGACGGTGCCGAATAGCCAGCCTCTTTTGAGGACGCCAGCAACTTCGCCGTGCACTAGCACTGTTGAGCACCCTGGCGGTGCAGATTTCATGGACACTGAAAATCTATCGGGCGCTGAAAGCTTGGCAGATCACGCTCAAACCAGCAGGACGATCAGGCAGCCCATTCTTTATACCTGCAAAGGGACAAGGAGCCGAAACACATTTTCGGTCTCACAAAAAAGGTGTGACCAAGCACATGAATAGCGTCACTTTTAGGGGCGAAGTTCCTTAGGGCGTGGGTGTGTCGCTCCTCCGTATGTAATTGATTGATTGATATGTGGGGTTTAACGTCCCAAAACCACTATATGATTATGAGAGACGCCGTAGTGGAGGGCTCCGGAAATTTAGACCACCTGGGGTTCTCTAACGTGCACCCAAATCTGGGCACACGGGCCTACAACATTTCCGCCTCCATCGGAAATGGCTCCTCCGTATGTATGTTTTATGTATGTATGTATGTATGTATGTATGTATGTATGTATGTATGTATGTATGTATGTATGTATGTATGTATGTATGTATGTATGTATGTATGTATGTATGTATGTATGTATGTATGTATGTATGTATGTATGTATGTATGTATTATGTATCTATGTCCCCGCAGGGGCGCTGCGCAAGTAGGCGTTTGGTGTGTAGCGACACCACGGACCTGAGCTAACGGGGGAGTTTCTACTCCCTCCCACGCCTAGCCGTGCGTGGCTTTGCCGTGTCCGGGGAAAAGGGGATCCTGGGGGTCGAGCCGACGCTGGGTGATTGGACCGTTAAAGCCCCCCGGCAGAGGCAACACACCCCTTTGGCCCCGGCTTCACGTAGACGGTACCCCTGGGCTGACCCACCCAGGGGAAATCGGCAGTCGCCTTTTCCTATCTCTCTCTCACTACATCTTTGTCTTTTGTTCTCACTTTACATCTTTCCAGTCTTCTCCTCACTTCATTTACTTACAATGTTTCCTGGCGGCAAGGGTTAACCTGGTGTAAATATCAAAACTTGGATAGGTATATAAGGTTATGGCAGTGGCGTACTACTGGCGTTGTGCAGACATGTTTACATGTTCTGCCACGTCCCCTTGTTGGGCTCCGTGGTGGGTGGTAGGCGCCATTACTGAAGGAACTGCACTTTTCTATGGGATTACGAAACCTCCTATTCATTGATCGCTCCTTCAAAAGGTGGCGCACCGAAGCAAATGTAATGCCGATTTCGGAAAAACAAGACCATTTCCCTAAGTACCACGTTATTCATTGCGAAAACTCGGACAAAAAAGCTCGCAACATCTTCCCATTCCTCGTGTCTAGGTGCTTAACCGAGACTATCGGAACTGGCTATAAGGCTACAAAGATGGCAAGCAGAGACTTGCTGGTAGAAGTTAAAGAGAAGACAAAGTTTCAGAAACTAGAAAAAATAGTAGCATTTGGGGACAAGCCCGTAACCGTCTCTGCGCACCGAACGATGAACACTGTCAAAGGCGTTGTGTCAGACGATGACTAAAAAGACCTAACAAGTGATGAGCTTCTGGCTGGCTGGAAGGACGAAAATGTCATTCACGTGCAGCGTATCGTAGTGAGAAGAGAAAACAAAGAAACTCCATCCAAGCACATAATTGTGACCTTCGGGTGCTCCACACTACCGCAAGAATTAGTTACCGGCTACCTAACACTGCCTGTGAGACCCCACGTTCCAAATCCGCGGCGCTGCTTCAAGTGCCAAAGATTCGGACATGCTTCTCATAGTTGCCGTGGGCAGCTTACCTGTGCAGGGTGTGGTATCACAGGCCACTCTGCAGATGATGACTGCAAGGCCGAACCCCACTGTGTGAACTGTGATGGAGAACACGCGGCGTATTATAGATACTGTACAGCATGGAAAAAGAAAAAGAAATTATTATCATTAAAGTCACCCACAACATCAGTTTCCGCGGAGCAAGGCATCAGGTACCCCCTTTCTATGCAACAAAATCATTTGCTGAAGTGGTGCAACAGGGGGCAGCACCACGACCGCATCAGGTGGCCGCCCAAGCTACGCACAGCGTGCTGGAGCGACCGCCGCTTGCCCCTACTGCGGGAGCAGCCAAGGCTGCTCCGGCCTCAGTCAACGAGGCCCCACCACGGGCGTCGACATGCAGTGGCACGAGCCAGGACAACGGGCAGACTGCGGGAGCCCCGTCGACGTCTAGTGTAGAGGGTTGGAAAGCTTCGTATCTTGAGCCGAAGCTTACAACGCCCAGGGATAGCTCGGCAGAGCGACGGTCCAACGCTTCACATAAAGCTATGGACACAACCGCCAGTCAAACGGCGCCTGCAGCGCCGAAGGAGCGGCGTTTCTCTCGACCGCTCCAAAAAAGACAAAAGACAAATTACAGGGCCTTCAAAAAGCCCTGTAAAATAAGTTTCGTTTTCCATAACCTGAAAGGTTATGGTACCATTCTGTTTTGTCCGTGAGCTTACTTTACATCCTTGAACACACAACACAAAGCACATCTAAAATGGACATACAAATACTACAGTGGAATGCCAGAGGCCTATTTATTAACCTAGATGATATAAAAGACTTGCTTAATGATTATCAGCCAAAAGTGTTCTGTGTTCAAGAAACTCATTTAAAGTTGACTCATGTGAATTTCTTAAATCAATATGTGGTTTTTTGTAAAGATCGAAATGGTGGCAATTTTTCTTCTGGAGGTGTGGCCATCATTGCACAAAGAAGCGTAGCATGCCAGCACAATTTGCTACAAACCTCTCTTGAGGTTGTGGCTGTTCGCGCTATTCTATTCAACCGTCTTATATCTATCTGCTCGATCAACATAGTCCCTCACGAACCATTCAATAAAACAGAGTTCAAAAAGCTTATTGATCAGCTTCCAGAATCATATGTGTTAATTTGAGATTTTAATGCTCACAGTTTGCTATTGGGTGATACCAAATGTGATGCGAGAGGTCGTGCTATAAAAAACTTTCTTCTCGCATCTGGACCCTGTCTGCTCAATAAGGCAGAGCCAACATACTTCAGTACCACACACAATACATATTCAAGCATAGATTTAGCCATTGGGTCACCGTCACTCCTACCTTACTTAGATTGGAAAGTTATTATTAATTCATGTGAAAATGACCAATTTTCAACTCTTTTAGTAACAAAACAACGGGATGACCGGCCGTCATTCCTAAAAAGTGGGACTTCCATGTTGCAAACTGGATGAAATTCAGAGATCTATGTACACTACACCTCGAAGAGGTAGACCATCTGGAAGTAGAAGAGATGGCCAACTATATTTCTGAATATGTTCTTACTTGTGCAAAAAAGTGCATACCGCAGTCCAGGAATGATAAGGTTAACACAAAGCCATGGTGGAATCGGGAGTGTGAAATTGCTAAAAAACGGCAAAACAAAGCATGGAGGACTTTTTTTTCGCTTCCCAACAGCAGGAAACTTGATAACCTTTAAAAGTTGCAAAGCGAATGGCAGGCGTGTTCGCCGTATAGCCAAACAGGAAAGCTGGACACGCTATATATCTTCAATAAACTCCTACACAGACGTCAGCAAGGTTTATAATAGGGTGCATAAACTTAAAGGACAAGGCCCAAATCCCTTCCCTTTGGTGAATGACTGCGGTGATACAATAGAAGAACAAGCAAACGCTCTTGGCGAACACTTTGAGAAAATGTCAAGCTCAGAAAACTATACCACTTAGTTCTTACGCCACAAAAGCATAGCTGAAAGTGTACCTCTGTGCCGGAACAAGCCTGTATCAGACGGATACAATAAACCACTAACACTAAATGAACTGAAGCTCGCCCTTGGTTCCTGTGGAAGTTTTGTTCCCGGTTCTAATACAATTACTTATGAAATGATCAGAAATCTCCCTGATGAAACCCTGAACTGCCTTTTAGCACTTTACAACAAGATTTTCAATACCGGCAAAATACCCTCTGCTTGGAAAGAGGCAATAGTACTACCAATCCTTAAGCAGGGCAAAGATCCCTCTTCGGTAAATAGTTACAGGCCTATCGCCCTCACAAGCTGCCTACTCAAAGTGTTTGAAAAAATGATTAACTGTCGCTTGGTCTATTACTTGGAATACAACGGCATATTGGACCCGTGCCAGTCTGATTTCCGTACAGCTAGATCCACAACCGACAATCTTGTCCTCCTCGAGTCGTATATACGCGACACGTTTGTACACAATCAATACTGTCTGTCTGTTTTCTTTCATCTTAAGAAGGCATATGATACTGCCTGGCGATACGGAATCCTGCAAGATCTACTGTCTTTCGGAATATGTGGCAGGTTGATTACCATCTTAAAAGATTACCTGTCTGAGGAAGTTCCTTGTAAGAATAGGTACTGTGTTATCGCGCACATTTCTTCAAGAAAATAGAGTGCCGCAGGGAGGAGTATTAAGCTGCACACTGTAGTTAAATTGAACTCTCTTCGCTCTGTTATTCCACCCGCGATATCGTACACTGTATACGTGGACGACATTCAAAATAGTTTCAAATCGTGTAACTCTACTGTATGCGAACGCCAGATACAGTTAGGTGTTAACCGACTTGCAAAATGGGCTGACGAGAATGGTTTTAAGTTTAACATTGACAAGACTACTGGTGTGCTTTTCTCGAGACGACGAGGTGTGCATCCTGACCCCTGCATACTAATGAATGAACAAAACATAGTCATCGCGAAAGAACGAAAATTCCTCGGTGTAATTTTTGATTCCAAACTCACCTTCATCCAGCACATAAACAGCTGAAGTTAAATTGTCTCAAGACCATGAACCTTTTAAAGATTTTATCGCATCAGTCGTGGGGGACAGACAGGCACTGTCTCATATCTCTGTTTCGAAGCCTGGTTCTGTCACGCATAGACTATGGATGCATAGTATATCAGTCAGCTTCAAGGACAGCAGTGAAAATATTGGACCCTATATACCATTTAGGTATCCGGCTGGCACTTGGTGCCTTCCGTACCAGCCCTATTCACCGCCTTTATGCAGAGTCAGATCAGTGGCCTCTAGACTATCAGCACACGTATCTAGGAGTCAACTATGCAGTTAAGATTATGTCTCTGAAGCAGCACCCATGCAAAACACTTTTGAACAATGTGTCTGCTACCCAGTTATACCTAAACCGACCCTCTATCGCCCCACCGTTTCCTTTGGCAATAAGACCTGCAGTAGAAAAACTTGCAATTTTTTCAATGACTTGGAGGAAAGTGACCATGTCGAACACATTCCTCCCTGCCAGCAATGTCCAGTTACTTGTGACTGGTCTTTCAAAGACATCATAAAGGAAAATTGTCCAAGTGCATTCATTGAGCAACATTTCTTGGCCCTTGAACACAAATATCGTTCAACCGCGTTTTTCTCTGATGGCTCAAAGTCTCAAACATCTGTATCTTGTGCAGCCAATGGACAGAAGTTCTCGGACACCAGAACCATGCATACACATACCAGCATTTTCACAGCGGAAGCCTATGGTATCCTGCTTACTATACAAACACATTAAACAACACAAGATACAAGAGTCTATATGGTACACAGATTCTTTAAGTGTTGTCAGGGCCCTGTCTTGTGGCAAGTACAGCAAGAACCCTACTTTCAACAAGCTCCTTAACGAAATATATGCAGCCTACAACCTAAAACTTTCTATTGTTATTTGCTGAGTTCCAGGTCATTCTGGAATTGCGGGCAATGAAATAGTGGACAAGAATGCACGAGAAGCCGCTGGTCGGCAAACCATAGATATAACTTCTGTTCCGGGTGCAGATCTAAAACCTGTTGTACGTAGAGGTCTACTCAACCACTGGCAAGCTGAATGGGACAGAGAAGTCGACAACAAACTCCACCTTGTAAAACCCCAGCTAAGAAAAGTTATCCCACAAAAACTCAACAGGTTCGCGAAGTCACTCTAACACGGCTCAGAATAGGCCACACTTATGCTACACATAAACACCTTTTGACAGGTACTGATTCACCTACATGTATACACTGTGGAGAGAGTCTAACTGTTTTGCATGTCTTCATACAATGTCCTGTGCTTCACCAAGCACGACTGACCCATTTCAGGGAGCTCTATGGATATCATATACCACTTCATTCAGCGCTGTTTTTATCACTTGATGCAGTGATTGACCTTAAGAGACTTCTTCATTATCTTGGGAAAGTCAAATTTTTAACAATGATATCATTCCATTCTAGCCACCAGGCTGCGCCTCAAGTGTGAGGTACCGCCTGGTGCATAAAAAGTATCTCTGAGCCTTCGCAGCTCTTGCCCAGGCAAGGACTTCAGCTGCGAGGGTCTTGGTCCTCGCAGACTAATTTGTCATCACAGACTTCAGCCAACGAAATGAAGGTTTTATCAAAGTGACATTCCTTTTAAATGCATCGTGTTTTAAATGGTTTATAGATATTTTCTACTCATCGTTTGTTTAAATTTTTAAACTAATAACCGAAATGAAACAACACTTGTACTGGCGCTCTTTGGCCTTAGATGCCCTTGCGCCAATAAAACTTAACGTAATAATAATATTAATGTATGTATGTATGTAAGTATGTATATATGTATGTATGTATGTATGTATTTATGTATGTATGTATGTATAAGCCACAGGAGATGGGAGATGGTGGTATTTGGAGTGTTCACTAGATGAACGCACGGACGGACGGAGCTGTACCCAAACGAAGGCAGAGTCCAACAATTCCGTCATGGGAAAGGAGTGCTTGGCTAACATTTGGCTTATGGGAAAATTTCGCACTTACCTTTACGGACGCCAGTTTGATGTTGCCACACATCGCCATGCCTTATGCTGGCTAGCGTACACAAAAAATCCTACTGGCCACCTCGCTTATTGCGCTTTACGTCTTCAGGAATACGACAATGTTTTTATCGCTCAGGACGCAGACATTCAGACACCGATGCCCTATCCAGTTCTCCACTGCCTTCTGACCTTGAATGCTGACCAACTGCCACCGCGATTCGTCATAGCTGAGCATCACTGACATGCCAGCTGAGCAACACAAGGATACCGGAATCAATTATTTGCTTGACTTCCTCTCTCACAGTTCATCAGAATCGACTTCACGCTCCCTGTCTCGTCAAGCGAGACACTTTGCTGTCCATGAAGGCTTGTTGTATCACCGCAATTACCTAACGGATGGCCGCAGGTGGCTCCTTGTCATCCCCCGTCATTTGCGCTTAGACATTTGTGCTGCCTTTCACGATGACCTCAGTGTGGCCACGCTGGAGTATTCAAGACTTACTCTTGTCATCGTCTAAGATACTACTGGCGCGGCATGTATCGGCACGTTCGCCAGTACGTGCGGTCATGCGCCACGTGTCAACGACGCAAGACGCCTTCTCACAGCACTGCTGGCCCTTTGCAACCCTTGACCTGCCCAGCGAGACCATTCGCCCGTGTCGGAATTGATATTTATGGTCCTCTACCCAACTCTCTTCGAGGCAACCGGTGGATTATCGTCGCCGTGGATCATTTGACACGCTACGCTGAAACATCTGCGCTGCCTGCTACCACTGCGAAAGACGTTGCGTCCTTTCTTCTTCACCATCTCATTTTGCGACACGGTGCACCTCGTGAATTTCTGAGTGACCGTGGACGCGTGTTTCTCTCTAACACCATCGGCAAGCTGCTCATAGAATGTCGCACTGTCTATCGGAAAACCTCGGCCTACCATTCTCAATTCAATGGCATGACATAACGCTTTAATCGTACCCTTGCAACTATGCTTGCCATGTACGCGTCTGACGACCACACTGATTGAGACAAAGTGCTTTCTTTTGTTATCTACGCGTAAAACTCTGCGCCACGAACAACCACTGGCTTCTCTCCTTTCTTCCTACTGTACGGACGTGAACCATCATGCTTTATGGACAGCATTCTCTCTTACAGACTTGATGTTTACCGCTCAAAATTAATGGCGCCAGAAAACTGACCACGATGCCTCTGCGTCTAGTGCCCACTGTAACCCAGGAATGTTTGTATGGCTCTGGGTCCTGTCTAACGCTTCTGGTCTTTCCCCAAAGTTTTAGTCGAAATACGATGGCCCCTACCGTGTGATGTGACAAACATCTCCCGTCAGCTATGAAGTTGAGCCCATTGATCCACCTTTGGACCGACGCTGCCATGGTCGAAAAACGGTTCACGTATCACCTCTAAAACCGTGCTATGACCCCCCTGTCGTGTCACTCCTTTAGATCGCCTGGTCGGCTTTTTTCTGCGCGGGGAGTAATTGTAAACGGAGCATAGTGGCGCTAACTCTATTCCGGCGTGATAAAGACGTTGACGTTCATGTGGCTTGTGCTTGCCGGGTTCCTACCTGAACCAGCTTTTTGCGACTAACGCTTCTTCAATAATAACAATTGTTTATACGTGAACTCACTTGTTGCAGTATGTATGTATGTATGTATGTATGTATGTATGTATGTATGTATGTATGTATGTATGTATGTATGTATGTATGTATGTATGTATGTATGTATGTATGTATGCATGTGCCACAGGGGATGAGAAATGGGAGATGGTCGTACTTGGAATGTTCACTAGATGAACGCGCGGACGGAAGGACAGACAGACTTGCAGATGGACGAATGAATGGACAGATGCGCGTACGTACGAATGAATGAATACATGAACGGACGAACGCACGAACGGACGTACAGGTGGATCGACGGGCTCACGAACGGATGCATAGACAGACGAACGGCCGCACGGACGGTCGCGCGGGTGGACGGAAGCATGAACGGCGTGGCAGACGCTTCGCCCCACTCATCATCATTCACTTTTTGGATATGTTATGAAATTTTTTAGCTTACTCACAACTAACTCGAAGTACTACATTTAATACAAATGACTTCACACAATAGCATACATAATTTATTGGAACTGCAGAGGCATGACGCAAAACCAAGGTGACGTTAAAGAAATGTTTGCAAGCTTGTATTCTGTAGCGTGGTGCTTGCAGGAAACGTTTCTGGGACAAAAAACACAAACATATCGTGTTACACTGACATACTCCGTGACCAATCACAAGGCAACCGGATCTCGGGTGGTGCCGCCGTCGTTTTCAATCTGGTATAGTGGTAAAAGAAGTTGTAGTTAACAGCTTCATTGAAACGGCTGCAGTGAACATTTTATCACATAAAACTATCACTACTTGCTCCATATACATTCCACCTCATACGCATTTTACTGTAAAAGATCTAGAATTTATCGCAGAACAGTTACATAAAGTTTTTCAAATGGCAGGAGATTTCAATGCGCACAACATACTACGGGGTTGTGCAAAGACAAACTGTAGAGGGCAGGTAGGTGAAAATTTTATTCTAACCAACAATGTGTGTCTTTTAAACCCAGAATCATCGATATACTGCTTTCCAGGCACAGCAACCGTGCGTTGCTTGGAGTTAGCACTGTGCTCTAGCTCACTGTTCACTCATTTTACATGGGAAACAATAAACGACACCTATGTTGTAAAACTAACATCACCTCTCCCAACCATGCGCTCTCGACCACAGCGTTCGAAGCTTCCCCATACTAACTGGTCTTTCTTTGAACAGAAAGCTAATACACAGTATGAGTTCTTTAAACACAACAATGGATGAAATAATTGACAAGTTTCCCGCTTGCATACTTTCTGTGGCAGAGCAAGCTATTTGCAGGTCTTCAGGACTAGTGGGAAGAAAGCTAAAGACATTTTAAACCAGGAAGCACACAAAAGCAGAAAAAAACACAAAACAAAGCATGGTGCAACTTCCAAAGGTTTCCCACATGTGACAATCTCCTCGCGTTCAAACAAGCTAAAGCAAAAACACAATTTATTCTTAGAGATCCAGAAATATTCTCCTCCCAAAAGTACACATCTACAATCAATAGCACAGCCACATCCATGAAAATGTGGAACCAGGTTAAAAAACACAGCGGTGACTACTTCTCATACACAATACCCTTACTTACAGACCCAAGTACTGAGACATCTCTAGAGAGGAATTCGAACATTATAACAAATACTTTCGCACTATATCCAGCTCCATTATTTACACGCCAACTTTCCTGGCGCACAGACAGCAGAAAAACAAAAATTACCAGTCACCGGTAGCCTACATTAGCCATACAACGCTCACTTGACACTCCAACAGTTAGGCATTGTGCTTTTGGGGGAGGGGCGACGACAGCAGTCGGGCCAAGCCGAATTAGTTAAGCAATGCTCGCGCACCTGTCGGAAGCCACCATGAAAGCATTATTAAATTTTTAACGTGATTTGTATGACTGGTGTTGCGAAACGCGCCTCCGACGACGTTACGAAGGGCGCGTCGAAATCTCACCGCTGCAACCACTGTTTACGAAAGACGGTGACGCCAACACGGTCCCGAAGGCACCACTGCTTCGAACTCCGCCGCGAAGGTCACCAGTCATTTGGTAGCGTAGGTTTCTCAGCTCGCGACTGCTTCTGCGCAGAGCTGATAGACGAGCGGACGAGACGACGGTGAGTTAAACAAGGTTTATGTACAGCATATATACAGCGGCGTTACAAATTCGGCACTGGGGCCGACAGAGACTCAAAGAGCCGAGCTCTCTTCTCTAACACATAGGTCTGCTCTCAAATAGGACTGCTGCTAACACATAGCTCAGCTCTCTATCACATAGATCTCCTGTCTGACACACAGCTCAACTCTCTATCACATAACTCTTTTCTCTGACACACATGTCTGCTCTCCAACAGGTCTGCTAACACATAGCTAAACTCCCTGACAGACAGCTCAACTGCGACACACATGTCTCTCTCCAACAGATCTGCTAACCTAAGTCGACTGTGACACACATGTCTGCTCTCACATAGGACTGCTCACATAGCGCTCATCTCTGACACATATGTCGGCTCTCCAACAGGTCTGCTGCTCGCGACGCGCCGCAGGGCTTCTTATATATGCACCGGGCGAATTCTTTGAATAACAAAATGTCCAACCAGAAGCCCCGCTGGTCATGAGGTCAGACTCCTCCAATGGGGTCGCCGCTGAGCCGCGTCATTCTTTCTCACCGAATCTGGAGAGGCTGCGCTGCAGGTGGCTGCACCCAAGGACGAGTGACGTCACCGCGCATTGCGTCAGACCCGCCAGACAGGAAGGCGCCGGTTGTTTACTCGACGGGCTCGCTTGCAGGGGTGACTCACTGCACGTGCGCGCCAGAAAGGCACCGTGATGACGCCGTTAGGTTGTTTATCGCTTCAGGCGGGCTCGCTGGCTGGCCTTGACACAGATTTACTTTTTCCGAGGCACGGACGTTCACTGCGGACTCGCAGGCATAACAGCACCCCCGCCGCCAGACACTGCGCCGGAAAGACGAGCTGCTTCCACGTGGTTCGAATGTCAGGTGCGCTCGTTCGCCATGTCCCTCCAGGTTTGCCTCCAGGGCCATGCAGAGAATGCAGCTCCAGGCTCTGTTCCGGGAACACATCTCATTCTTGAGGACGGATCCCAGCTCCACTGGCTTGTCGCCACAACTTGTCAAAAACGGTTCAACAACAGACAACACACGACACAAGCAAGTGTCCTCGGTCACCCGACAGAACACCAGACAAAGTATAGTACAACATATACCTAGCTACGCGTCTATCGGAATTTCGTTCCCTCTAAATCAAGAGGCACATGTGGGAAACAAGTTTCTTGAAATGAGAACTCAAATTTTTTCCACGTACAACAACGTAACGAATTAGAATAGAACATAAAGTTGGCTCCTTGAGCTCACTCTGGACGAGAGCACTCAGCTAAGACCGTAATGAGGACAAAATTTTGCCCCGAAACGCCAGCGAGAAAACGAAAGGTGGAGAAGGTACTAACTAAACGCACGACTCAATGTGTCTGCATTAGCGCTTAGCTTTCCTTTTTTGTAGCGAACGTCTAAGTTGAGCTGTTGCAGCATCATGCTCCATCTCAGTAACCGGCCACTTTTAGGCGACGATACCTATGCGGTACCAAGAGCGGCTCACACTTGTGACGTTGCACATCTGTGTAACTACAATAAGGGAGTCCAGATTTCTCATAAAAAGGAACATTCCTTCTCAGCTCCTTTTTCTGGACTTCACTTAACCTAGGCTCTAGGTTCAACTGCTCCAAGATCACCACCGGTCCCCTTTCGATTCCATCGCTAGAACTCCAAATTTCTGCTCCCTCTTTCTCTGAAGCATTCAACAGCAGATTTACGACCGCTTGACATAGAACGTATGGTTTCATCAAGTTGTAAATTTTGTTTGGCCGCCTTCCTAATTACACTTCATAATCGGTATCCTAAAGCTTCGATACTACTTTTGCGGGCCCTTCCCAATGACCTCAAGCTGGTTTTTTGGACAGCCGCAGCAGCAATACCTGGCTTCCTACTTCAAAAGCGCGCTTCTTCACTGATTTCTCGTAGTGCTCCTTCGACAGCACTTGTGCCGCGTTTTTGTGGCTTTTCACTAGCGCTTTATTCGAGAGGTCCTCACGCTGCCCTTAAATGAGCGTTTCTCGATCAACCCTCGACAGCTCACTCCAACTTTCCGCTACAGGCGAGAGCGTTGCAACCCGCTCGCTCTGACTCAATTGCGCCATGTCGTCTCCCACTACGCATACCGCGCCGATCGCTTCGGCGACGGGCCGCTCGAGTGACTGTTTGAACGATGCACACGGAGAATTTCGTGTTTGAGGTTCCGTCGACTCGCCACTAAGATCACACGGATATGCTGCTTTTGAACTTGTTTTACCACACAGAACAAGATCAAGCTTCCACGAAAGCTTCCACGCTTGCGATCGCGTGAGGGCCATGTACGCTAAGTTGGAGAAGAACGATTTACCCTGCTCTTTGAGAAGCTGCGCCGAGTTGTTAGAGAAAAGATAAGGAAAACTATCGGGAAGCGCGGCGTGCTTTGATATCCTCTCAGGCCTCATCGACTTCCTCAGGCGACACTCCTTCATCCTTCTTGATCTCAAAGATCGCCTGCTTTCGTTTCGCACGGCCCAAAGTAATGCCGAGTTCCTCAAACATTTCGATGAGTTCCTTCACTTTAAGGTTCTCTATTGTTCACACTAGCCTCTTGCTGTTTGCCCCTGTTAACAATTTACTTGCCGTACCCACTATAAGTCAACTAGCAAGACGCGCAAGCAATATTTCACACTCCCGTGTTTACCCCCTCCGCATTAACTTTGGTTTCAAAGCGCTTCGACTTTGCTTGAAACGATCAAAACTCACTTCAATGCTTCACACAGCCCTTCTTTAACTACTACAACCTGAGCTAGAGTAGTCTGGTGAACTGAGGAGAAAACATCAGGCACTCACCGCATTGATGTCGCTGACGCCGGCCAATCCCGCAGCTGCCAACCACTGTTGCGAAGCGCACCTCCGACAACGTACATAGGGCGCCTCGAAATCCCACCGCTGCCACCACTGTTGCGAAGCGCGCCTCCGACGACGTTACGAAAGGCGCCTCGAAATCTCACCGCTGTAACCACTGTTTACGAAAGACGGCGACGCCAACACGGTCCCGAAGGCGCCACTGCTTCGAACTCCGCCGGGAAGGTCACCAGCCGTTTGGTAGCGTAGGTTTCTCAGCTCGCGACTGCTTCTATCACATAGCTCTCGTCTCTGACACACATGTCTGCTCTCCAACAGGTCTGCTAACACATAGCTCAACTCTCTGACACACAGCTCAACTGCGACACACATGTCTCTCTCCAACAGGTCTGCTAACACACAGCTCGACTGCGACACACATGTCTGCTCTCACATAGGACTGCTCACATAGCGCTCTTCTCTGACACACATGTCGGCTCTCCAACAGGTCTGCTGCTCGCGACGCGCCGCAGGTCTTTTTTTATATGCACCGGGTGAACTCTTTGAATCACAAATTGTCCAACCACAAGCGCCGCTGGTCACGAGGTCAGACTCCTCCAATGGGGTCACCGCTGAGCCGCGTCATTCTTTCTCACCGAATCTGGAGAGGCTGCGCTGCAGGTGGATGCACCCAAGGACGAGTGACGTCGCCACGCATTGCGTCAGACCCGCCAGACAGGAAGACGCTGGTTGTTTACTCGCCGGGCTCGCTTGCAGAGGTGACTCACTGCACGTGCGCGCCAGAAAGGCGACGTGATGACGCCGTTAAGTTGTTTATCGCGTCAGGCGGGCTCGCTGGCTGGCATTGACACAGATTTCCTTTTTCCGAGGCACGGACGTTCGCTCCGGACTCGCAGGCATAACACTGGTTACATGCCCACAAACTTGAAAATGACACCCATAGCGCCATTCCTAAAAACTGGAAAACCATACCTTCCCCGGGAAGCTACAGGTCATAGCACTTACAAATTGAATGAGAAAATTATACCAAAGCATAATAAACATCAGACTAACACCCAAGAAGTACAAAACCTACTAGATGATCGTCAGTTTGGGTATAAGAAAGGTCATTCAGCGATTAATTATCTTGTTTGTCTCGAACAGAGTTCGTGAGGCCTTCTTAAATAGGCAACACTGCCTAGCAGTGTTTTTTGACTTAGAGAAGGCCTGCGACACTACCTGGAGGTACGGTATACTGAAAGACCTCGTGAATCTGGGAATCCGCGGGAAAATGCTGAATTGCCTTTCTGACTTTCCAGCAAACCGAAACCTTCAAGTACGGTTGGGCTCCACATTATTTCGTGTTTTTATCCAAGATAATAGCGACACGTTAGTATAGGAAAAAGAACGATGGTAGGAATGTTTTGTAGATTCCAGCTAGTGGGACAGGGGGTTTTTCGGGATGGCAACGAAGCAGGCGTCTTTCTTTACAGCGTGGGGCCGACGTTGGAAGAGGAAAACCACAGACGTCTCTTGCCCAATCACTCTTGCTGTCGCTGTCCATTGGCTCTTGCTCCTGCTGCCGCCGTGTTCCACTGGGAGATTGTTGGCTAAGTATTGAGTGGTCTTAGTTTCGAGTATTTCGTTGTTTTTTAACAGTCTCTAGTTGCTGTTTTTGTTGTTAAATCTACTCCCATCTGTTGTACTGATGTCGACCACTTCTCCTGGCCAGGTGCGATCCACCTGGTCAGCGTCACTAATACCTATTGACTTGCCGTTAAAGTTATTCTTTCACGGTGGGGTCAGCAACATTCCTGTCGCACTCGTGCCTACGAATGAAGGTTCCATCAGGCTCACGAACCCCCAGGCTGTCCAAATGAACTGAAAGCCACATCGAACCACTTTCAGATTATCACCAACGTGCGCCAGTTTGGACGAGGTGGCATAGTGTGTAGGTCACCGGACCAGACTGTGTGCAGGATCTGCTTAAGTCAACCCTGGTGAGTGCTTTCATTCCGCGTCACCTTGCGTGTACTAAAGGCCTCGTAAGGGGCGTCGATTTCAAACTGATTACGGAAGGGACCCCAGACAGGCTTTCAGGAGCAGGCGTAGTTTCAAATTACCATTGCAGCCGCCTGAATAATACAGAGAAGATACCAACAGAATGCGCCATTGCTACAGTTGTGGGCACAACTTGCCCGTCAGAAATTAAGCTATGGCCTCTTTGCGTGGAGCCCTTCGCTTCCCGTCCAGTACAATGTAGAAACTGCTGTATACTCGGCCATAGTGCGGGAAATTGCAAGTTAAATTTTCGTTGCTGCGTTTGTGGCGAAAGCCACTTCTTATGCGAATGCTCAGCAACATCGGAAAAGCGCTGCTTTTGTGGAGAGAGTGATTCCGCAGACTATTCCGAATGCTCTGCTCGCTCTCAGGAGATAAAAATCCTAGAGATTGTAGACCGCCGCCGCTGTTCGCGCAGGGAAGCTGTTTATATAGTTCAAGACAGGGCATTTGGCTATTTTGGTGCAGCAGTACAACACATGTCTAGTCTACTCTCCAACCTGTCACAAGCCATTGAATCTGGCGTCGAAAAGGCGATGGCTAAGTCAATGGATAAGTTATTATGAAACCTCAGTGACTGTTTAACGCAAATTCTTTCAACTCAGATGATGCAAGGAGTGCAAGCGCAGGCTCCAACAGTCCCTCAACAATCAGACACCTTTGACGTCACTGAACCACATAGCATGGTGCTAAATTGTCTGAATGTGTTGATAAGTTTGAGAAACCTAATCCCGGCTGCGGTGGCTGCATTTCCGATGGAGGTGGAAATGTCGTAGGCCCGTGTGCTCAGATTTGGGTGCACGTTAAAGAACCCCAGGTGGTCAAAATTTCCGGTGTCCTCCACTACGGCGTCTCTCATAATAATATGGTGGTTTTGGGACGTTAAACTCCACAAATCAAATCAAATCAATTGAGAAACCTGTTCCACAGGTGCAGCCAGACCATTGTACGCCTTAGCCAAACACAAGTAATGCTACAAATATGGAAATTGAGATTAGAACTAACAAACGCGCACGATCGCCTATCTCTCCGGATTTAAAGTCAAAAACTAAAAAGTATGAATTGTTGATTGAGAGAAATTATACGAAGAAGGACAAGGCAGGCGCCTCTCTGGTGTGCTTAGCACCATGGGTCAACTAAAGGTACTTCAGTGAAACTGCCGTTTTATAATCTCAGCCTAAACCAACTTACCTTTCCTCTTTAAACAACTTAACCCCGATATTATAATACTACAAAAAGGTTGCCTTACAGCTAATAAAAATTATTATTTTACACAACTTAGTTCTTTTCGATTAGATCACCAAACACGCGGTGGTAGTTTAATGATACTAGTATCAAGTAGATTGTCATAAAACGAAAATTGCTTTCAGGATGTCGGACTCTGATTGTGAAATAATAGCATTAGATTTGTACCTTCCAGCATACCACCCTTTTTCAATTACAAGCTGTTATTTCGCCCCTGGTGTACAAAGTACAAGTCACCTTAGCAGCGCTTTGGCAGCCTATCAAAACGAAATGATGCAGAAAGGTGATTTTAATTCTTATTATTTGTCTTGGGGCAAAAAGACAGACCTGTGTGGTAGACGGCTGTGGGAGTAAAACATTGACCAAAACTTCTCGTGTATAAATAAAGAACACGTAACACTTGTTCGAGGCTGAACTCAATCAGTGTTAAATTTGACTTTTTGTACCAGTGCTAACAATGTCTTGTCATGGTAAGTGCTTGACTCTGCAGCTAACAGCGACCATCTCCCGGTAGTTTTTGGCATTGTATGTCCAATTACAACAATATAGCAACAATTTCCAGTATATTTCAAGCATAAAGAACTTCAAGCCTGTCTGCGTTCGGTCTTTGAAAAACTTCAAAATGACAATGGTCAGGAAAGCGCATCTAAGATTTGCTCCATACTAGAGGGATGTCGAAGGAATACAGTTTGTTACTCCATTGAGTATATGGCCATCCTCTCGTGGGTACACGCGACTACAGAAGACGGAAAGCCGCTTGGAAGAAACTTCTGCATAATAAATGCCCAACAAATTGTAAAGAATATCAGTTCTTTGCCGGCGTACTTAGGCGCACTGATAAACGTGTGAAAAAAGAATTTGACAGTCGAAATTTTGATTATAATTCCAGATCAAACAATAAGCTTGCTCTGTTTGCGTACCTGCGAGCAAGGAAGGTACTGCCAACACCCATAAATTTAGAATCAAGTATCTTGACTCCGCAAGTGATGACTGCCTATTTGGTAGAGACAGCTTAAGGTTTATAACGTCACTTTAGGACAGATCTCTCGACAATTTGAAACATGCTGGTATCTATGCATAAATATACAGAGATTTCTATATCTGAATTTATTGAATTTCTACTTTGCTTACCAACTACTGCCCCTGGACCGGATGTAATTACCAATTCCGTGTTAGAAGTTTTACTTCGAGCATCACCTAATGTTCTTTCAGATATTGCGAACTATTCGTTCAAGAACTAATGGATACCGCAAGAATGGAAACTAGATAAAATAATATTGTTGCTGAAGAAACAAGAGGCCAGGTACGCTATGTACAACATAGGGCCTATTGCCTTGACATCAAATCTGGTGAAATTGATTGAGAGAATTATTTATATTCGAACGAATAGATTTATTGACAAAAGGTCAATTCTAAGCCCTTGTGAAATCGGGTTCAGAGCTGGTTGTTCTATACGGAATGCTCATGTTGATTTAGAAAGTCGTATACAGTTAGCCCGACGGGGCAACAAATATGCAGCTTTCGTTACTTTAGATATCGCTAAAGCGTACCATACTATAGAGCACGGTATTCGATATATATACTGAAATTCCTTAATTTTACGGCCTACATAGTAACGCGGATTCACAAATTTCTTTTGGACAGGGAGTTCTATTGCTTCAAAGATGGTATGTCATCGACTATACAAACACAAACGAGAGTACCGCAAGGCTCAGTACTGTCCTTGGTGTTATTTATAGTGCTAATGAGCAGCATTACACGTAACTAGGACATAACAATTTAGGTTTATGCAGACGACATTGCATTCTTTGCCATGGCAGACACTGTGGGCACGGCGAGACCGGAGGCATCATGTCACTCATGAACCGTTTCCTGTTTGCAACACAGGTTTTGCTGGCTGCGGCCGCCGCCGTTGGATCATGCCCGGCAAGCAAGTGTCGAAGCTACTACATGGATGATGCCAAATCTGATCCCGTCCTCTGGCCCTGTATTTCGTCATCGTCTGACTGGAAGCCGATTCTTGGCTTCACTGCGCAAGTGGTGTCATCACGTGAGCAGACGCATGGCACGACGTCACTCAACCCGGCTTTAAAAGACTTGCCCCAACGTTTCTTCACCAGTGGGCACGGCGAGACCGGAGGCATCATGTCACTCATGAACCGTTTCCTGTTTGCAACACAGGTTTTGCTGGCTGCGGCCGCCGCCGTTGGATCAATCCCGGCAAGCAAGTGTCGAAGCTACTACATGGATGATGCCAAATCTGATCCCGTCCTCTGGCCCTGTATTTCGTCATCGTCTGACTGGCAGCCGATTCTTGGCTTTACTGCGCAAGTGGTGTCATCACGTGAGCAGACGCATGGCACGACGTCACTCAACCCGGCTTTAAAAGACTTGCCCCAACGTTTCTTCACCAGTGGGCACGGCGAGACCGGAGGCATCATGTCACTCATGAACCGTTTCCTGTTTGCAACACAGGTTAGTTACTCATCATTTAAAAGTGATGACCTGATTTTGTTAGTTGTGCCGTGCCCACGGATATGCTTGTTAATAGCGTACGACTGTATTCGTGTCTGTGAACTGCTTGTTTGTGGTGACATTGAACTTAACCCCGGTCCGTCTGTCGATGAAACGTTCGCGTCACTTCAATCTGGCCAGGCCACAATCTTGTCTGAACTAGCCAACATTCGAGAACGTCTTTTAACAACAGAAAAAACCGTGTCATCCCTAAATGCAAAATGGGTAGAAGTTAATGAACGGTTAATATAAATTCGTGAAAAAACTTCAGAAATTGAATTACTTCAGACTGAAGTTCAAAGCTTAAAAGAAGTAATTCAACAACAAAACACTAAGCTGGCGGATCTTGAGGATCGCAGTCGGCGTTGCAACATCATTATTCATGGAATTAGTGAACAGGAAGGCGAAAATGAAAAATCGCTGCGACGTGAAGTGGTCGACGACCTCTTCTCACAGAAGCTAAGGGAAACCGTCCGTTCTGTTGCCAGAATTCACCGTCTTGGCCAAAAATCTGGCAAAAGGCCTGTAATCGTTTACTTCCAGAACTTCCTAAAAAAAGAAGCAGTCATGCGGAAAGCTAAAATGCTCAAAGGCACTAAAATTTATTTGCAGAATGACTACAGTCAATACACCCTGCGTAAAAGGCGCCTTCTCTGGGAAACCGCCCAGGATGAAAAATCTCGAGGAAAACGTGTTTTCCTTGCTAACGAGAAGCTAAGCATTGATGGTAGCCTTTACGTATGGGACGAGACTAGAAACCAGCGTGTCCTTTTCCGAGAAGCTCGTAGGCCACGCGATAATCAATGACCTCACACGCACACTCGTTCAAAGGAACTTAGACTGCTTAGTTTCAATGCTCGAAGTTTAGCGAATAAGACTGAACAGCTTGAACAACTTATTTTCAGATATGATCCGCATATAACGATGGTGTCTGAAACGTGGTTACATAGTGATGTCAGTGATGTGGATGTAATTCCTCCGTCGTATCAGATCTTTCGACGCGATCGCACAAGTAGGGGTGGAGGCGTGGCGATAATATTGAAAAACAGTTTTTCCGCCAGCGCACTTGCGCAAATAGATGACCACGAAAGCCTTTTTCTAAAAGTAAACTGCTGGGGCCACGTGTTTGTTCTATGTGCTGTCTATCGGCCCCCGTCTTCTCCTCCCAAATTCTTATCACTGCTACGCGATCACATGTCATCGTCAAAGTGTCCTCGTATTTTAATGGCTGGGGATTTCAACTTGCCCTCTATTAATGGTCGCAAAAGCTGACTGCCAATATAATTGATAGCCCTCTGTATGACATTATGCTTTCTTGCGAGTTGCAACAAGTGGTACTTGAAAACACGCGCGTAATTGGTAATCATGGTTCGATATTAGATCTTGTATTTCTTAACAGAGATATTCCGTCGTACGACGTAGCCATTGAAGAGGGTATATCAGACCACAAGCTAGTACTGGTGACTTGTAAACTTGCTGATAGTGCGCAACACCCCAAAACAGTTACAAAAACCGTAAAAGATATGGCGAAGGCTGATGATCAGTCTATTCTTGATGTATTATGGCAGCTTGTAGACCAGGAACCCCGCAGTGATGTCATTTCTTTGTGGCTATCCTTTAAGCATGCTGTACTGCACTGTTTAGAATCTTTTGTTCCTGACCGCCACGTTAAAACAAGGAGGGCTAATCCCTGGGTAACCCGCGACATTGTACACATTAAGCGAAAACTAAAGCGCGCCAAAAAGAAATCAAACAGAAATCCCGATGGTATTCAACAAATTCAAGCTGAACTTTCTTGCGCACTAACAGCATCCCGAGATAAATATTTTTCATCGACCTTACCGAGTTTCTTAAAGAATAATCCGGAAAAATTTTGGCAATACTTGGGAAATAGGGCTCCAACTTTAGAAAAATTAAGGGAGAATGACTTAGTAGTTACTGACTTAACAGAAATTTCCAACATTATGAATGATTATCTTCATTCCGTTTTTTCTTCAAAAGATACTACAACTCTCGAACTTGTTCCATCCTTGCCTGATTCGGATTTTATCAGCTTTGAGGGTGTGTTGTCACTGTTACTTGGCGTAAAAGAAAAATCCTCTGGTGGCCCTGACGGCATACCAAATTCTTTCTTGCGTCAATACGCTGAACCAATATCGCATATTTTAACCACTGTTTTCTCTGAATCACTCAAAACGGCAACGTTACCAGATGACTGGCGTCTCGCCAGGGTTGTAGCTGTGCATAAGAAAGGTGATCGCCTGCTGAAGGAAAACTACCGCCCAATTTCCCTAACGTCTACATGCTGCAAGGTACTTGAACACATTACTGCTCACTTTATTACCGATTTTCTTGAAAATAATAACCTGTTGTCTCCAGCCCAGCATGGCTTTCGGAAAAAATTATCAACGTGCACGCAGCTAGTTGCAACAGTTCATGATATCGCACAAATACTTGATTTTTCAGGCCAGGTTGATTTATTTTTTTAGACTTTAGCAAGGCATTTGACCGCGTTCCCCATGGCAAACTTCTCATAAAGCTCCGAAACCTGAATGTTCCATCTTTCATCATAAGTTGGATAGAGGCTTATCTTTCAAACCGCGCTCAGTACGTTGACGTGGGGGGACATATTTCTAACACGTTACCGGTATTATCAGGTGTCCCACAGGGAAGTGTTTTAGGGCCGATTCTTTTTCTTATATACATAAATGATATAGCTGACATGGTTGAGTCTAACATTAGTATCCGATTGTTCGCTGACGACTGCGTAGTATATAAAAAAGTGACATGCCAACAAGATCAGGTTGATCTAAGTCTTGCATTAACACAAGTTAGTTAGTGGTGTACTCGGTCGTCAATGACATTAAACTCTGACAAAACGGTACTCCTACGTGTGACAAGAAAAAAACAGCCATTCACGTTCACCTACAACGTCCAAGGAACACCAGTACGTGAAGTAAATGAATATAAATACCTAGGAGTAACCATTAAAAACACACTTTCTTGGTCCGCACATATATTTATTTATTTATTTATTTATTTATTTCATCATACTGCGGGCCGAGTGCCGGCCCAAAGCAGGAGGGGCATACATATCACCGACATCAACGTGAACAAGCGTGTCCAGAATTTACACACTCAAAAAAAGGTTGAATAGACAGACGAACAAACGCATTCATAGGTAAGATTACAAAGTAGACGCAAATGAAAGGCGCATAAAACAACCAACACATAAAAAAACAAGCTTTTGGCGTATTTAATATCAAGCGTATTTGATCCCGTGACCTGCGGGACAAGAGGAGTACCTTAGCCACTAGACCACCATGGCGGGGCATAACATAACAAGTGTCTCCGCATCAGCTTCTCGTAAGCTTGGTTTTCTGAGGCACAAACTGAAAAAAGCCCCTCCGAAATTAAAAATGCTCGCGTACAAAGCGTATATTTTGCCTAAACTTGAATATGCATCAGTGGTTTGGGACCCTTTCTACAAAAAAGACATTCAAAAACTTGAAATGGTTCAAAGACGCGCTGTACGTTTTATTTTTTCTAAGTTTAAATCATCTGATTCTCCGACAAAATTAATGAAAGACAACGATATTCCTGTGCTTGAAGATCGCCGCAGAATCGCACGCCTGAAATTCTTGCATTCCATTTATAATGGTAAGCTGAATATTCCTGCCCATAAATACATACAACCATTCTCTCCTCGCGCATCTAGGCATCGTCATATGCATAACCTGCTCCCATACACCACGCGGACTAACACCTTTAAAAATTCTTTCTTTCCCCGAACAATTATTCAGTGGAATAGCTTACCACCTGATGTCATTTCATCTGATGACTTCGAAAAAGCGTTGCTCGGAGCATCTCAACCGTGACATAAGCGCACCTTCTCTGTACTGCTAGTGCTTAATATAATGTTTATACTCTGTATTCATGCAATATCACTTTTTCGGATTGTTGATACTCAGTATTTGTAATAGTTGACGCGTTTCCATGTGTATAAATTTGTCTGTACGTATGTGTATATTCTTTTTTTGTGCTTTAAGACATCACTCCATTTTTGCCATTATTTATTTTTATATGGTCTGTTATATTTTTTCTTAAATTCATTGTATCATCCATTTTGTATTCTTGCAAATTTGATAATTCCTTTAATTTTTTTCTCGATGTTTGCATATTTGTTTATTGTAATGTTCCCCACCTGCTTGGTCTTCAGTGACCGCAGTATTTTCTAAATAAAAATAAAAATAGAAGTTATACGACCGCCTGTAGTCCTATCTTAACACCCTGCATAACTGCATTCATGACATTCACTTTTTACTAAATCAGAGTGAGTGTGCTCTTGTCTTCCCCTTGAAATGTCCTACGCACATCTCATTATGTTAACATTCTGAGGACGTACCACAGGTAAAATATAATAAATATCGTGGAGGAATTTATATTGCATCTCTATACTGACGCCAACACATTAAATACATAGCTGGAAAGGGCGCACGAGCCGCCGGCATGTTACGTGGGATAAGCAACTACCCAAGAGGCTTGAGAAGAAATACACTAGTAAAGGTACATCGAATGTATGTTCGGCCTATTTTGGAATTTGGATGCGTGCTTTTCCCTGGTGCTCCAGCCTGAAAAATTCGGCCTCTCGTTCTTTCAAAAAGAGAATTGTTACGCTTATGCCTTGGTCTCCCTAAAAAATTTTCTAACTGCATTTTATACCAACGAATCGAAAGTTCCTACTCTTTCGTGCCGATTTCGTATCTTGATCATTCAGACGTTTTTAAATATTTATAAGGTGTGACTCTCGCCGTCGCAGACAGTATTCATACGATCTACCAAATTACTTGTGGCGTTAAATGGCCTCGGTTGATTGATTTATGTGTGGGGTTTAACGTCCCAAAACTACCATATGATTATGAGAGACGCCGTAGAGGAGGGCTTTGGAAATTTTGACTACTTGGGGTTCTTTATCGTCCACCCAAATCTGAGCACTCGGGCCTACAACATTTCCGCCCCCATCTGAATTGAAGGCGCTGCAGCCGGGATTTGATCCCGTGACCTGCGGGACAAGAGGAGTACCTTAGCCACTAGACCACCATGGCGGGGCAGTGGCCGTGGTTTCACACCCCACAAATTATATTTGTACAACGCTTACGGGACCTGCTGAATGTACATATCGGCGAGATAAGGCCGCCTAGCGATAGTTAACCCCATGTGGACATTCAATTTGACAATATTTTTTCTAATAATTCAAATTTGCTCCCCCATCACACTCTCGATGGTTTATAGCAAGGACACTTGCACAGCATGTAAACAAGTGTAATTATTGCTACAGATGAATGACAGAGTGGCTAAAAGTAAGCTGTTGGTATATTCAGCCCAAACTTGAATTGGTCTTATTTTCTCCGACTTTTTGAATTCGTACCCGTTTTTGTGGCTAAGTTTCTAGCAGTGGTACTCGTCTTACGAAAGTAAACGCGGAAATTTCATCGGCTGTGATAATCACAGACTCTCTGTCTCTTTGCGCTGAACTTTCGGTTAGTGCTGAATCACACGTAATAAAGCCGTTTCGTGCAATATTACCCCCCCCCCCCTTGAAAAAAGTTACAATAGTTTGGGTCATAGAGGGTTCCTCTCAAATAAAATGGCCGAATCTTTAGCGAAGTCTGCAAAAAGTGGGCCCATTTACCGTGTTTTCCACCGTCCGCCTATGTAACAGCGGCGCGATATCGCAAACGTACCATTATGGAAAGCTTCACAGGTACAATCGTCTCAAGTTCGACTGAATATTGGCATTTATTATATCCCTGGCGTCGATCCTTATACGATACTTGTAAACTAGAAGTCGATATTACGTGGCTGTGCTGTAGGGTGCCCAAACTAAATTTCTACCAACACAGGTTTGGTCAGGCTCCAAAGTGCGCTTTCTGTGGCGAGACAAAAACTATTTGTCATTACTTTTTGACGTGTCAACGATTTACTACAGCTCGTAAATTCAAGTTAGAAAATTCCTTATGTGCTACTGGAATGAATTCATCCATGCCCGTGATTCCGTCCTTTGGAGCCTCTATTTCTCGGTTTGCCAGTGCGAAAGCTTGCGAGGCAGTGCGGAATTGTCTGAATGAAACGAAAAAACTAACAGACTAATATTATACTTGTGTCGACATACGCATAACTTCTCTCTTTTTTATTTCTTTTGCTAGGTGTGATCTAGGTTATTATCCATCACTAATACAAAATCTTTATAAAAAAACAGATTAGTGATTTTATTCTAAAATTTGTAACGTTCTAAATTTGTAAGTTTAAATTGTACTTAAATTATAACGTTCTGAATTTGTAAGTTTACTTTGTACTTTAGAATTGAATAATTCTTCGTAAGACCACTCAATTATTCGCCGATGCCCCACAGTAGGTATGAGCCACAAGTTAAGGGCAACAAGAACAAGAATGATTCTGAACACGCTCTTTTCGATGCCGTAAGTTACCGTCATACTTTGTTCGCGTTGCACTGCGACACTGGTGTAGGTGTTGGGCCACAACACTACCCTATGCTTCGCACCCCTAATGGGAGCCGTTCATCTAGCCAGGACGTGCCTATTGCAACCGCTGTCCATCGATTCAGTCATCGGCTGTGAATTCTTCGACAAGAGTTCGACCACTCACAGGAGCCATCTACAAGACATCTAGAAATGGTTAACACCAGCCTCCATCTGGTACTTCTCGACAACAGTCCTCCCGCTCCATCTCAGGTAACGTTTTTTTTTTCAATCGCTGGAGCCTGAACACTTTAGTGGCGGCGCACACGAAGGCGTAAAAGACTGGTTAGATTGCTATGACCATGTCGCCAATATCTACCAATGTTCTGCTCAGAAAAAGCTCTCCCGCGCCTGCTTGATGACAGCGCTCGTACTTTGTACAAAATCATAGAAGACAGCCTGTCTACATGGAATGACTTTCACCAGCAGTTGGTTGAAATCTTTGCCAATGTCGACTGACATGACCGCGCCCACCAACTACTAGAGCGAAGGGTCCAAAAAATCCAACGAAATGGTCGCCATGTTCACCGAAGACATGGCATGTCTATTTCGGAGGGCTGACTGACAGATGGCTGAAGCTAGAAAGTTGCGCTACCTAATATGCGGCGTCAAAGAGCCGCTGTTCACCGAAAGTCTGTGCAACCTGTCAAGCAATGTGATAGACTTCATCAAAGAAGCGTCAGCTATCGAGCGGGCACTTCACCAACGCTGCCGACAATATTACCGCTCGTGCAGCAGCCCCCAAATTCACCTCACCGGTGTGACGTATGACAATCATAGCTCCTTGCGTGACATGAACAGAGAGATTGTTCGGGAAGAACTGCGGAGGTTGCGGACTCTGGTAGTGCAGACACCCATGGCGTCTGTCGCTCATGTCGTCCGCGACTAAATCCGTCAAGCATAAGCATTCTCGACGGCTGGTCCTGTCCCCGAGCACCGTCCCATAACGTACGCCGTCGCACTTTAAAGCTCCCCTCCCATCCCGGCTTTATACTACCCGCCACTTGCAACCATTCCTTGGTCACCACCACAGGAGACATCGCGTCGCCCAACCATTCAGCCGCCATATTACCAGTCGTCTTCTAGCCTGCCATGGACCTTTTTCTCGTGAGGAGTCGTCATGGCGTTTACAGCTTCGCCGAAGAGACACCTTGTGCACTGCCGACAGGCGTCCACTGTGTTTCAACTGAGGAGGTATGGGCACGTAGCAAGTTATTGTTGGCTACGCACCGATCCGTTTAGCCTCTCAGGCCAAGTTTTGTCAGTCGACATGCCGACGATTACGTATCACGCCGCGTCGAAGTTGGTTTTCAAGGATCTCTGGTGCCTCGACCCCCTTCTACGGCTGCCGTAACAATAATGACGAGGTCATAACTGAATACTAGCAGGGCTTGCAACATCGACCACGCTTTCCTTTTCTTGCCCAGCCACCTTTGTCATGGCACAGCACTTTTGCTGACACCAGAGGAGCGAGGTCACCCAGCCCACGCTGGGGAAACTGAAGGCGGTGACCTCGGGGGGGTAAACTTGCAGGCTGTCAAGACTAAGAAAAAAGCCCTTATTACTCCCAACTTAAGACGCTGTAAAGCAGACAAGACGCAATGTCGACTAAACTGTGAACCCGGGCTTTACCGTTCTTGAGGACGGACAAGTCAGAGCTTTAGTCGACACCGGGCCGACTTCTCTATCATTAGTGATCACCTTGCATTAAGCCTCGAGAAAGTAAAAACAGCATGGACGGGACCTCACCTAAGGATGGCAGGTGGCCAATTACTGATGCCTGTCGGAATGTGCACAGCAATACTTGACAACGATAGCTCTACTTTCGTGGTGACGCTCGTCGTTTTCGCTTCGTGCTGTGGAGACCTGATTATCGGAATGAATTTCTCGAGAAAACATAGCGCTTTCATCCACGTGTCGGACTGTTTCATTACGTTTCGCAACCGCAGCCCTGCTTTAGTCGATTGCTCAGAGCCATGAATTTCTCGAGAAAACATAGCGCTTTCATCCACGTGTCGGACTGTTTCATTACGTTTCGCAACCGCAGCCCTGCTTTAGTCGATTGCTCAGAGCCCGGACATAACTTTTTACGGTTGACAGATGGCGATGTGGTCGTCCCACCATAATCGCACACACTTGTTTCGGTGGCAGCCGTTTGATGGCGACGGTATTGCCGACCAAATAAGCTCGCTGATATTTAGCCACGGTATTTTAGTTGTTCGACGTCTTGTCACTGTCACTGCGGGAAGCACAATTTTGCTGCTCACTAACTTACTTCAGTCCTTAGCATCGACACCTCTTGAAGGGTACAGCCGTCGCTTCCTTTGGCAATACTGGAGAAATCCAAGGCAGTTTATCGGCACTAGACAAAGCACCTCAAGAAGAATCAGTACCTAATCTGGACGTTGGTACTACGCTGTAAAGAGACGAGCAAATGAGACTTTTTGAGCTGCTAGCTGAATTCCAGAACTGCTTTTCATTGACATCACGGGTTGGTCGACTGCTGCTTACAAAGCATCGAATAATTACTGACGACGCAGCAAGGCCTATACACCGGAATCCTTAACGTATGATTCCAAAGCAGCGGGAAGTGATATAGCAACAAGCCGCTAAAATGCTTGAAGATGATGTCATTTAGCCATCACAGAGCCCGTGGAATGTGCCTGTAGTACTAGTTAAGAAAAATGACAGCACCGTGCGTTTTTGCGTGGACTACAGGAAGCTGAATCAAGTGATTAAGAAAGATGTCTATCCACTTCCACGTATTGATGACTCCCTCGATAGGCTACGAAACGCTCGCTACTTTAATTGAATGGACCTCAGAAGTGAATATCGGCAAATTAACGTAGACCCAAGAGATCAGAATAAAACCGCTTTCGTGACGCCGGTTGGTGTATATGAACTTAAAGTTCTGCCCTTCGCTCTGTGGTCAGCACCCGCTTCTTTTCAAAGACTCATGAACACTACTTGAAGGTTCAAAGCCGAAGACCTGTTTAGTTTACTTAGACGACGTGATAGTGTTTTCCGCAGCTATTGACGAGGGCCTCAAAAGGGTTGAATTTGTTTTACAAGCCGTACGCTCCGCGGGCCTCACATTACAACGAAAGAAATGTCACTGTTGTTTTCAAGAATTGCCATTTTTGGTCAAGTCGTCAGCGACACCGGCGTTCAGCCCGATCCCCAAAATTTTGCGGCCATGGCACAGTTCCCAGTACCGTCTGATAAGAAAGCTGTCAGGCGCTTTCTGGGCCTATGCGCCTGCTATCACCGGTTTATGGCCGTCTTCGTACGGATTGCGTCACCGTTAACTTACCTCACTAGAGACGATGCTACCTTTGAGTGGATCGACGAACAGAAAGCAGCCTTTAATGATCTCCACCAACGTCTTCAAACACCTCCACTGCTTGCCCCCTTCGACGAGCAAGCGCCAACAATGCTTCGCACTGACCCAAGTAATGTAGGCCTCGGAGCTGTGCTGGCGCAGTGGCAAGAAGACACGGAACGAGTGATCGCCTACGCAAGCAGGACGCCAACACTCGCTGAGGCTAGTTATTAAACTGAGAAAAGATATGTCGCCGTGGCAGTTATAAAATTTTGCTGGTGATTGTATGGCTGCCCTTTCAAAGTTATTAGTCACCATCATTCACTCTGTTGGCTAACTAATTTAGGAGATCTAACCGGCCAGTTGGCGCGTTACAGTCTGAGGTTACAACAGCTCAATATGATGGTCATACACAAGTCTGAAAAGCGACAAACGAACACCGACTGCCTGTCTCGATCACCACTACAGTCAGCCGCTCTTTCTGACGGCGACGATATGGCCTTTCTTGGTGTTTTCGACGCATCCACCAATGCCCAATGACAACGAGACGACCCTGAGTTGCTTGATTTGATTATTACGTGAACAGACGTTCTTCAAGTGAACCGAGAGTCTTTGCTAGGATAATATATTCGTTTTGCTTATGCAACGGCATCATTTACAACAGAAATTTTTCATCCATCAGAGCTCCCTGTTTGCTCGTCATTCCTGAGGTGCTTCAAGCGGGTCGCAACGAGTAGATGTCTGGCCATTTAGGCTACACTCGCACATTGGAAAAAGTGCAGCAGGGATACTACACAAAGCGCAGAAGTCGGCACGCAACCTTCGCTTGGAGCGACACCATGCCGAACCAGTATAAAGGGTCATCCTTTGGAATGCGCTACCACTGGGTATGGCGGCACCGAAAGAATGCGGTTCACTGACAATCCTTTCCTTTTGGCTGTGCAGTTCCTCGGCCTCCTGCGCACTGCGTACTGCAATGAGCTTACCGTTGTCGAGGCGGCTAGGCATCAGTTCAGGAATTTCTACTGTCATGACGCTGGGGATCAGCGTTTGACACCGCCCATCAGACCACCACTTCATTCTACGTCACCAAGCACAGAAGTCCGCAAGAAACCTTCGCATGGAGTGACATCATGTGGAGTATAAAGGGTCATCCTTTGGAATGCGCTACCACTGGGCACGGCGGCACCGAAAGAATGTGGTTCGCTGACAATTCTTTGCTTTTTGCTGTGCAGGTGATGAAATGTTACTGCAATAGTTTCCGTTCAAGCGATCCTTTTCTGCTAGTGCTGCAGTGCCCATGGCTGTGTTGCTTGCTTGATATTGCTGTTATCTGCCTTAGAAAATTACTGCTTTTAGGGGGGGACATTGAAACTACCCCGGTCCCGACACTGCACTAATATTAAAGCAGCTTAGGGAAATCGCAGCTGATAATAGAGATATAAAAGAAAACCGCCTGGTAGAAATTGAATAAAAAGGTGGACGCTTTGTCAAGCCTCGAAGAAAAAGTCACTTCATGTCAGGACTGGCTCACGCATATGAACCAAATTGTTCTGACGCTTGAAAGGAAGATAGACGATTTAGAGAACCGCAGTACAAGACCTAACTTGTTCATGTTTGAGCTATCAGAACCAGAGAATGAAAATGGTCGATCCCTGGTAACAGCCGTAAATAATGGTATCTTTCAAGACCTTCTCGAGCCGGAACCAGTAGTGATAGAACGCATTCACAGATTAGGTCGTCCGTCTCCGAATAAAAAACGACCGGTCATTCTGAGACTGCTCGATACGAGAGATAAAACATTAATTTTTAAACAATGCCACAAACTGAAGAACACTCCTATATCAATAAGTGAGGACTATTCGCAGAAAGTTCGTGAAGTTAGGCGGAAGCTTTGGGCAAGTGCGAAGGAAAACCAGGAGAGAGGGGACAAAGTTTCCTTAGCTTTTGACAAATTGTACATCAATAAAGGGGCGTATGTTTAGAACGAGCAAATATATAATAGAGTTGCTGCTCAAGAAAACGACGAAGAAAATTCACGTGGCCAATGACCCGTCGCCACGCGCAAAAGCTAAGGTATACGCTAGTTTCGTCGACTGCCAAGGCAATGTTTTAATATTCCGTGTTTAGAAATCAACCATTCATCCTACAGAAATTCAATTTCAGCCAAAGAAAAACACCTGCGTGTCGTCAATTTCAACGCTCGTAGCGTAGTAAACAAGACAGATATATTTAAAATTCAACTTCTACGGCATGACCCACACATTGCAATCGTAACAGAAACTTGGCTCTGTAGTGATATAACAAATCAACTACTCTTTCACCCAATTACAAAGTGTTTCGCAAAGATAGATGGCACAGAGGCGAGGTGTCGCCGTTTTAGTGAAAGATCGGATACATGCGATGCTTATTGGTGACTTTCCCGACCTGGAGTGCTTATGCGTCAAGTTATCATGCGGGGTTTATTGCTTGGTGTTGTACGCATGTTACAGGCCACCTGACACTACTCCAGATTATTTGAATAAACTTCAAGAGCACATGTCTTCTTACCATAATAAGAAAATTTTATTGATTTGTCATCTGAACCTGCCTGGTGTTAATCGGGAGCTCCTCCAAGCAAACAATAAGAGTGATGAAAACTCTAACATTATTTTTGACATTATGCTGACACATGATCTAGTCCAAGCGGTTAATGAACACACGCGTGTGCAAGGGTCATCCTGTTCTGTATTAGATGTTGTATTTTTAAACCGTGCATTTACTGAGCATATTGTGTCAATTGAGGGTGGTTTGTCAGATCATTTCCTTGTTGGGGTTTTTGTACCCATTGTCAAGATTGCTGTTCGCAAAATTCCCAAAACCATATCTATTGTGGTAAAGCCTTTGAGCAGTTGGTCGTTCTCTCCAGCGCCTTCTAGTGGGTCTCCCTTTTCATAAGAAGAAGAACAGCTCGTGCAGAGAGTCGGTCCCCGCATTGACTGTCGCTGTCGTGAATCATCGCGAAGTGTCCCCCAATAAACCTCTTAACAATTTGGTGGAGAGTGCTGTGCCCTTCAAACACCTTTGGTCCGAATTCGATGCCCTTCGAGATTCAATCTCGTACCGTTGCTTCAACCATGCACCAAGACGCTGCCCAGCAAACGCTTCCTCCTACGCCGACGCCATGTCTCGGTGTCCCCGCATCCGCGACCCTCCTGTCTTCACCCACCAATGTCGAGAACTGGCTGGCCATGTACGAACTCGTCAGGGTCCCCAATCATTGGGACGAGGCAGGTAAACTCGGATACCTGTTTTTCTACCTCGCGAGTGAGGCCGGCTTGTGGTACAACAACCACGCATCTATTTCCCGACTCGGTCCGCTTTTAAAACCGCAGTCGTCGACGTGTTCGGCCGTCTGGCCGTTTATAAGCTGCGTGCTCAACAGCGTTTACGTGAACGAGCCCAGCAGACCGGCGAGTCCTTCACAAGTTATATCGAGGACATCCTTGACTTGTGCAAGGAAATTCGACCTGAACATGTCAGATGCTGACAAAATAACGCATGTTCTAAAAAGCATCGCCGACGATGCCTTCACCATGCTCCTGGCAAAAAACCTCCGCACTGTGGAAGAAGTCATCATGTTATGCCAAAGTTACGACAAGCTGCGGTGGCAGCGCTTGATGACCCGTCCACCGCCACCACGTGATGTTGATCTCTCGGCCTTGTCAGTAGTTCCTGACCACGCAACCTTGCTCGCCGAAATCAAGTCGTTCGTGCGTGAGGAAGTTGCCCGCCAGGTCTCTCTACTGGCTTTTGCTTCCCCACAACATGCTCAACGGCCATCAAGTACACTTCTACCTCCGCTCCGCCTAGCAATTCAGCAGGAAATCACGGAGGTCGTCCCTGAATACCACCAGCCACCTCCAGCATCTGCGCCACTCCGCTACGCCCAAGTTGTCGCCAGGCCGCCCCCACCGATTTCTGTCGCTGTTCCCCTAAGTTACACCGACACCGTAGCGAGTCCCCAGGTCTTCGGAGAAACTGTCTCGCCTACATACGAGGGCGTCACCCACGTGCCCCGAGTGCCGCCTACCATGAACTCATATCAGCATCCGGCTCGCCCATCGCGTTCTGCGACATGGATGGGACACGCAAACCAATGGCGCCCTTCTGACAATCGCCCCATCTGCTTTGCTTGTTGTTGCGTCGGCCATGTAGCACGCTATTGCAATCGTGTGCAGCAACCACAGGTCGCCTCCAACTTTGCCAGCCAATAAAGTCGCTCTTATGACCACCCGCCGCCTATGTCACCGTCGTCCCACCCCGTTCCATCTACCCGCCGTTCACCATCTCAACGACGTCGCTCACTGACGCCAATGCAGCCACGTCCACTCGAGGGCGACCAGGAAAACTAGTCGTCGCAGTCCATGACGCAAGGGCTGCGACGCTGTCGAACTGCGGAAGCCCTCAGGAAAATCCGTTGAACGTGATAGACGTGCTTGTGGATGGCGTTCGTGCATCTGCCCTTGTAGATACTGGAGCCGCCGTATCCGTGATGGACGCAAAACTTAGCCGATTACTGCTTAAAGTGACCACGCCGCTTTGCGAGCTCTCCCTCCGTACAGCCAGCGCCCAAAGCATTCACCCTACAGCGATTCGCACAGCCCACCTTATGATTCAGGACGTGATGTATGCGGTCGAATTCATCATAGTTTCATCATGCTCTCACGACGTCATCCTAGGATTAGATTTTCTCTCCCGCCACGACGCCGTCATTCATTGCGCTCCAGCAGAAATAGAGCTCACACAATTATCTTCTTCGACGCCGGCCGACAGGTTCATCTGCTGCAAGCAAGCTACTCGTCAGGGACGACACGCAAGTGCTTGCAAACTCGTCCGCGGTGGTGTCGGTTTACTGCGCAATTCTTTCCGACACTGCTGCACTCCTCTCGCCATCTCATCGTGTTTTCACCAGAAAAGGCTTGCTGGTTCCTCTCGCGACCGTGCAACTAACTCACGGCAGCACCACTATTTTTGTTGTGAACTCATCTCCATACAGCGTTACGATGGTGCGAGGGGAATGTCTCGGCACCGTGGAACCCATCGAAGACGCGCAAGTTATGGATAAACCTGATGGCATGCACTACTCAAGTTCCTGTACACTTTGTGCTGTTTCGACATTTGCTTCTTCATCCGGTGATGTATTCGGTCTCTCCATACTCGACAACCTTACGCCGGGCTAGCGTTCCCAGCTTTTAGGCCTGTTGGAAAAATTCCGCTCTTCTTTCGATGTCGCTCAACCTTCTCTCGGCCGCACATGCACCGTTACGCATCGCATCGACACAGGCGCACAGCCACCGCTGCGGCAACGTTCATATCGCGTATCTCCCACAGGACGCCGTGTAATCAACGAGCAAGAAAACGACATGCTTCGCCGCGATGCTATTCGCCCCTCTAGCAGCCCCTGGGCATCTAATGTCGTTCTCGTCACGAAGAAGAACGGTTCTGTGCGGTTCTGTGTGGACTACCAACGCCTCAACAAGATCACTCGTAAGGACGTGTACCCACTACCGCGGGTAGATGACGTGATTACCAGCCTGCAAGGAGCAGAATCCTTTTCATCCCTCGATTTGCGCTCAGGGTACTGGCAAGTACCTATGGCTGAGGACGCTCGACCGAAGACCGCTTTTGTCACCTGCGAAGGCTTGTACGAATTCAACGTCCGGCTGTTCGGCCTGTGCAATGCACCCGCCACCTTTAAGCGCATGATGAATACTGTTCTGCGCGACCTGAAATGGCACACGTGCCTGTGTTACCTCGATGATGTCGTCGTTTTCGCTCCGGACTTCTCGACCCATCTTCAACGCCTTCGGCATGTTTTAACGCGTCTGAGCGATGCCACTCTGCAACTGAACCTGAAGAAGTGCCGATTTGCAGCTCGGCTGCTGACAATACTCGGCTACGTCGTCTCCAAGGACGGAATTCTCCCTGATCCAGCTAAGCTTCGGGCCATTGCCAAGTTCTTCAAACCGACATCCGTCAAGGAACTGCGAAGTTTCTTAGGGCTGTGTTCCTATTTTACGCGCTTCATTCGAAACTTCGCGGCTATCATATCGCCGCTGACGAAGCTCCTCGGAAGTAACGAGCGTCTCCATTCGTGGTAATCACAGTGCGACGACGCTTTCACAACGCTCCTTCGTTTGTTGATGTCGCCTCCCATACTCCGCCACTACGACCCTACGGCCCCTACAGAGGTACACACGGATGCCAGTGGTGTCCGCCTTGGCACTGTCCTTGCGCAGCGCAAACCAGGCTTCCCGGAATATGTCGTGGCGTATGCAAGCCGTACGCTTACTAAAGCCGAGACTACTTACACCGTCACCGAGAAGGAATGTTTGGCAATCGTCTGGGCCCTTACAAAGTTCCGACCTTATTTGTATGGTCACCCAATTGATGTTGTCACCGATCATCATGCACTATGCTGGCTGTCGTCATTGAAAAATCCCTCAGGCCATCTCGCCCGGTGGGCACTTCGCCTACAAGACTACGACATCCGCGTGCTGTACCGCAATGGAAGGCAACATGCTGACGCCGACGCCCTGTCGCACTCTCCCTTGCCTGACGAAAGTGTCAACAACTCAGCGTCTCACCTTGTCATTTCTTCGATTAGTATTCATACCATTGCTGCTGAATAGCGCAAGGATCCATGGATTGCCTCACTGATAGACTTGCTGACTGATCCATCCACTCCATCAACTCGCGCGTTGCGTCGTCAAGCCCACCATTTCGTCCTTCTCGACGACCTCCTACACAGCCGCAATTACAACGTTGACGGCCGCCAGTGGCTACTTGTCATACCTCGCAGTTTTCGCTCTGACATATGCGAATTCTTTCATTCTGATCCGCAATGTGCGCACTCCGGGGTATTGAAGACTTACCACCGTATTCGCCAACGGTACTTTTGGCGCGGCATGTACCGCTACGTGCAGAAATTCGTTCGCTCCTGCATAGATTGTTAGCGCCGCAAAGCTTCAACGCCCCCTCAGGGGCGCCTGCGCAAGTAGGCGTTTGGTGTGTAGCGACACCACGGACCCGAGCTAACAGAGGAGTTTTCTACTCCCTCCCACGCCTAGCCGTGCGTGGCTTTGCCGTGTCCGGGGAAAAGGGGATCCTGGGGGTTGAGTCGACGCTGGGTGATTGGACCTTTAAGGCCCCCCGGCAGAGGCAACACACCCCTTTGGCCCCGGCTTCACGTAGACGGCAGCCCTGGGCTGACCCACCCAGGGGAAATCGGCAGTCGCCTTTTCCTATCTCTCTCTCCCTACATCTTCGTCTTCATCTCTCACTATTTATCTGTCCTGTCTTCTACTCTCTTCCGTTTACTTCCAAACTTACTGGCGGCTAGGGTTAACCCTGTGCAAGTAGCCTACCTTGGTCTAGGCGCGTTGGGTTATATTGGCGTTGTACGGCTGGCGTCTGCAGGTTTCAGCATCCGCAAACTTGTAGCGTCCCCTCGTTGGGCTCCCTGGTGGGTGGCCGCCAACGCTGCTGAAGAAAAATAAGACAGGCATGCACAGAGCATTCCTCTTATTGTCTGATCGTACCGGCTTAAAGCGGGTACGCACCGATGATATTAACTTTTTTAACCAGCCCAAAGAAACATATCCTCACTATCATGTTATCCACTGTGAAAAAACTGAAAAGCAAGCCAGAACCGTCTCTCCTTTCCTGGTTTCTAGATGTCTTACGGAAACTCTTGGCACAGGATACAAGGTAACCAAAATGGCTAGTGGAGACCTTCTCCTCGAAATCCGGGACAAAGAACAATTTCAAAAGCTAGACCGTCTTTCAGATTTCGGTGGCATACCAATAACCATAACACCACATAGATCAATGAACACAACTCGCGGAGTGGTATCTGACATGGTATCTGACATACTCGACTTGACTGAAACTGAACTTTGGGAGGGGTGGAAGAGCCAAAATGTCACTAATGTACAGAGAATCATCATTAGAAGAGATAATAAGGAAACACCGACGAAACACTTAATACTCACATTTGCATCCAGTAAACTACCGGAATCTATTCAAACAGGGTACACAAAGACATCTATCAGGCCGTACATACCAAACCCTCGTCGTTGCTTCCAATGCCAGAGGTATGGCCATGGCTCCAAAACCTGTCGTGGTCGCCAAACCTGTGCACAATGTGGAGTCCTAGGCCACGTGTCTGAGAACTGCAAACAACCGCCACATTGTGTAAATTGCGAAGGAAACCACGCCACATATTCACGCTCCTGCACATACTGGAAAAAAGAAAAAGAAATAATTACGTTGAAGGTGAAGGAGAACATTACATTTAAAGAAGCACGGCGAAGAGTCGCTCCATTCTATGGACCTTCATACGCTGATGCGGCGCGTCAGGGAGCACTGCCGCACCAGCCCTCGCCACTCATTCGGCCCGCGCATACCGAGCCGGTGGTTGTGGCACCTTCCCCCAAGGCGGCTGTAGCCCAGGCTACACCGCCTACTCCCAAACAGAGACCGGAGGCTTCAGAGTCCTCGGGTCTCAAGGCCTCACCTCACCAGGCGAGGCCCTAAACTCGAACTAACAGTCCGCACGTGCGGGCATCCAGTGCCTCCGAGGAGGCAATGGATACGTCGGCACCCTTGGTGCCGAAAGAGCGGCGTGGCTCCGTGGAGCGTGTCAAGAAAACAAAAAAGCAGATAACAGGGCCTGGTGATGGCCCTGTTAAGTGAACTCAAACTTTCTGTCTAAACAGCCACTCGCTTGTCGTACACACAGCACCATTTCATATTCACCATGAACACTCAAATTATACAATGCAAGGTCAGGGGCCTTCTCAGAAACCTTGACGACATCCAAGAACTCCTACATGAACACTCACCAAAAGTGCTGTGTGTACAAGAAACACACCTTAATTTAAAACACACAAATTTTCTTCGTAAATACGTTATTTTCCGAAAAGACCGTGTTGATGCCATGACATAATCCGGAGGTGTTGCCATTATAGTGAATCAAGGAATAGCATGCACACACAACTCCAAACATCCCTAGAGGCAGTGGCTGTTCGAGCGGTTCTTTTTGATAAACTGATCACAATCTGCACTATTTACATTCCTCATAGCTGTCAGCTGCAAAAACGCGATTTACACTCACTAATTGATGAACTTCCGGAGCCTTATGTTCTCCTTGAAGACTTTAATGCGCATAGCAGGCTATGGGGTGACTCTCGGTATGACCCGCGAGGTCGACTGATCGAACAGTTTCTTATCTCGTCGAGCGCGTGTCTCCTAAATAGAAAAGAACCAACCTATTATAACCTCGCTAATAACACCTACTCCTCCATAGACCTGAGCATAGTATCTCCATCTCTAGTGCCTCTACTCCAGTGGAAAGTCGTCAGTAATCTGTTCGGAAGTGCCCACTTCCCCGTAGTTTTGAGCACAACGACAGTAACTGAGTGTCCACCTGTCACACCTGTCCCGTTTATTAGGGAGGCGATCGCCGGGCTAATTCCAAGAGCCGAAGTATCGGCCCCCCGAACCGCACCACGAAAGCGTGGACAATTTTGAAGTGGTCCTTTTTGGTGCGCCAGCGGACGCCGGCCGTGGCCCAAAGAACAAGTCAGAGCCGAGAGTTGATAAACAAACAAATTATATTCTCAACAATGGCAGATCGAAAACAATACATAAAAAATGCACACTCCACAATAGTTCATACAATATGTCACCAATCAAACCAATCAATCAACGTACTACACAATACAATCGGCCACACTCAAGACAACGGACACAGACAACGATACGCACTATAATGCAGTCGCATGCATTGAACAACCAAGACACTTAAGGACTAAAGAGATAGAAAAACCTATTCAGTCCAAAGTCCTTGGAACAAAAGTCCGAATGATACTCTTCCGAGAATCACTCACTCAAAGTCCAGCGTTGTTGTCGTTCCGCAGCTCTCGAAGTTTCTCTTCCAGGAAACCTCGCCGGAGTTTCTCTTCCAGGAAAACTCCCGTCTTCAATAGGCCACTCTCCAAGCTTCAAACTTCTTCGCCGGAAATCCGTCGGCTTCACACACGCAGCTGTTGCCCGCGTCTTCGCTCGATAGCGGTAAACCCACGCTCTTGCCTGTAGCTCGAGCCGTCCCTACTGACCAAAACTTCGCCGACTCCACGGCGGAATTCCTACGCGCTCCGGCGTTAACTTCCGTCACCTCCTGTTCTGTCACTACGGGCAGAACCTTCGCCGACTCCACGGCGGAATTCCTACGCGCTCCGGCGTTAACTTCCGTCACCTCCTGCTTTCTCGTCTCGGCTGCTCGATTAATACGTTCCGCGCCACCTTCCAGAGATTTCTCGTCCTTTCGTCGGCGCGATACGCAGCGAAAGCTGGGAAGAGGGCGAGACGGTTGGAATGCCCTCTCCGGCCGCATGATTCACTCGGTCTGACCCCGCCTCGTTCGTTCTGGAAATTTCTAGCGCTTGCCCGGCCGCCGCTGTGGGGTGAGGAGGTTCGTCTGCGAAGCCGTGCTTCTGCGGGGAGAGCGCGCGCCCGGGAGCCTTGGATGTTTGCTTTCTTTTTTTTTCTTTTTACCTCGCGGCGTTTTTGCCTGCCGTTGTCGCCAGGATTTGGCGGCGCGCTCTATTTTTAGCGCTCGTTCTGTGACACTGCCCCCCACTTTAAGAATATTATCTCATAATATTCAAACCACACAAACGAGCGCGAACAGTCACCACACACTCTCACATACTGTAACACCATCAGTCACTCATGACACTTCACATTCACAATAGATCACTTAATACAATCGTACATTGTAGTTCAATTCCACAACACATGAAATATAGCCACAGGTACATGCCTACAACACTTCATCACACATTCCAAACCATACAAACGTACAAAGTTCTGTCTATACAACAATTATACAACACTATACATCACATCATCGCACCGAACACTGACTCGCTCGACATACACTTGAGACACAGGATAACACAACATTAACACAACATATGTCACTCAGCACTGCCAAACACATTCTGATTCCACCTAAGCACTTATCCTGAGTGCTTCGAGCAGCGCTTGCGCCCCTTTTTGCGGTGCTCGCTCGATCTTTTCTTGTGCTTCTACGTTCTTTTTCGGCGAGCCCCCTCCAACGACGATATCTGAGGCGTCGCCCCAGCCATCGCTGTCCCTTCCGACACCGTTAACGCGTCATTACATTCGACGGGTCTTGTCTGTTTAATTACCCGCTTGATCATGCCTCTACATTTTGCCCGGCTGGCCAACTCCGTCTCCTTTACACTGTCAGTCGGTTGAGGTCGTGCCGACGTAAGTCCGGTTGCTCGGCCCGTGAACTTATTCGACACGATCGTCGTCTCCTTCGCGGTCTCTTGCGCCGCAGCTTCCCCTTGGGCTCTAGTGAGATCCGTCACGGGATGCTCCTCCACTGTATCTCGCGGTCGCTGGGTTGGCGAGGGCTCTATCTTCGGGTCTTCTCCCAAACATTCCGGATCATTCGGTCCTCGCGCCCCGTCGATGTTTCCGATGACAAGGTCGTAAAGGGGGTTCGTCATACATAGAGCGGCAACTTTCCCGCTGAAGTACGGGGTTTCCACCTCAATCTCTGCTTCGGGAAGTATCCGAACTGTACGGTCAATTAGGCAAACCGGTTTCGTTTTGCCGGTTAACTCACCTTCCCGTACCAGATTTCTCCGCACGATAACAGTGGAACTGCCGGTATCTCTTAACACTGTAATCTTTTTGCCCGCAACTTTTCCAGGCAGCGTTGGCATTCCTTTCGTAACACCGGTTGGCTGTTTTGACATTACAGCACCAACAATAGGAATTTTCTCCCCATTTTTCAATTCTACGAATCCATCGGTACGGCATTATTATCAGATTTCGGTGCCGCTTGCACACAGGATACCTGGTGAGTTTGACTCACTCCGTTCCGACAAGCATCTGCTTTGTGCCCAGTCTGACCACATTTGAAACATTTTACTGCCGTAGGGCTCGTAAAGATCGTTCGACAGTTTTTCGCGCGATGACCCAGTCGGTTGCACAGAAAACATCGCGGAATGCTCTCTGGTGCACGCTTCTTTTCTTCGGGAGCCAATTTCTTCGAATCGTCGGGACACTCCTTCTTTACCTTGGCCAAATTAGTGCCACCTTGCGCCTCCAAGAATTGATCAGCCAATTCAAGCATTCCTTCAAATGACTCAGCCTTCCTCTCTTTCAAGTACAGCGACAGGCTTGGGTGGCAACTAGTAAGAAACTGTTCTCTAATCAGGAGCTCTCTAAGCTCATCGTACTCCTGTGCTGTCCCTGAAAGTTCAATCCATCTGTCGAAATAATGGCAAAGTCGGGCGGCATACTGCGTAGCCGTCTCACCATCAGCTGGCTTTCCTGTCCGAAATCTGTCCCGGAATCCTTCCACAGTGAATCTAAATCGCTTGAACAAAGCCGCTTTCACCTTTGCGTAGTTGGCTGCATCGGTCGGCGTCAGCCTACCGTACACACTGAGCGCTTCACCACTCAAGCAAGTACTCAAAGCAGTTGCCCATTGCTGTTCCGGCCAATTCTGGCTCCTCGCAATCGTCTCAAATCTGTGGAGGTACGCGTCTAGGTCGTCCTTCCTTTCATCAAACGCTACGAGCAGCTTGCTTGGGTTCAAGCGGAAGCCGTGATCTTCCCGTTCGCTGCTTTCAACTCTAGCTTGGACGGGAGTTTCACTTCGCTGTTGCAAACGGAGCCGCTCGAGTTCCATCTCGTGCTGCCGCTGCCGTTCCCTTTCAGCCATCTCCGCTTCTCTTTCTTCTCTCGCCCTTTCGGCTGCCAACTTTTCTCTCTCCAGCTCCAACTTCAATTGCTGCTCTCTTTCTTCCTTCAGCTGTCGCTCTTTTGCCTCTCTTTCTTCTCTCGCCCTTTCAGCGGCCAGCCTTTCTCTCTCCAACTCAGCTGCCTTTTCTTCCTTGGCCCTCTCTGCCGCCAACCTCTCTCTCTCCACCTCAGCTTCTTTTTCCGCTTTGGCTCTTTCGACCGCCAACCTCTCTTTTTCCAGCTCGGCTGCTTTTTCTTCTTTGGCTCTCTCTTTTTCTTCTTTTTTCCTTCTGGGTGACCCACTTCCGTAGTTCGGCGCCAGAAAGACCCATCTTTTCACCAAGAGCAACTAACTTTTCGAGATCCATCGTGTCTCGCAACTAAAACCTTGCCGCGTGCAAAAAGTATCTGCCTAAATCAGTCTATCGGAACACTCTCCTGCACTCGTTAACGAGAACACTGAACAACACACAAATCGTTCCGATAGCACTATCAACAACTCGAGGCTCTTTCTTACTACTTTGGACACACTGTGCACCAAAAGGTCCTGTCCTGTCGCGGACGCCAGATTAATTGTCACACCTGTCCCGTTTATTAGGGAGGCGATCGCCGGGCTAATTCCAAGAGCCGAAGTATCGGCCCCCCGAACCGCACCACGAAAGCGTGGACAATTTGAAGTGGTCCTTTTTGGTGCGCCAGCGGACGCCGGCCGTGGCCCAAAGAACAAGTCAGAGCCGAGAGTTGATAACAAACAAATTATATTCTCAACAATGGCAGATCGAAAACAATACATAAAAAATGCACACTCCACAATAGTTCATACAATATGTCACCAATCAAACCAATCAATCAACGTACTACACAATACAATCGGCCACACTCAAGACAACGGACACAGACAACGATACGCACTATAATGCAGTCGCATGCATTGAACAACCAAGACACTTAAGGACTAAAGAGATAGAAAAACCTATTCAGTCCAAAGTCCTTGGAACAAAAGTCCGAATGATACTCTTCCGAGAATCACTCACTCAAAGTCCAGCGTTGTTGTCGTTCCGCAGCTCTCGAAGTTTCTCTTCCAGGAAACCTCGCCGGAGTTTCTCTTCCAGGAAAACTCCCGTCTTCAATAGGCCACTCTCCAAGCTTCAAACTCCTTCGCCGGAAATCCGTCGGCTTCACACACGCAGCTGTTGCCCGCGTCTTCGCTCGATAGCGGTAAACCCACGCTCTTGCCTGTAGCTCGAGCCGTCCCTACGGACCAAAACTTCGCCGGACTCCACGGCGGAATTCCTACTTGCTCCGGCGTTAACTTCCGTCACCTCCTGTTCTGTCACTACGGGCAGAACCTTCGCCGACTCCACGGCGGAATTCCTACGCGCTCCGGCGTTAACTTCCGTCACCTCCTGCTTTCTCGTCTCGGCTGCTCGATTAAATACGTTTCCGCGCCACCTTCCAGAGATTTCTCGTCCTTTCGTCGGCGCGATACGCAGAGAAAGCTGGGAAGAGGGCGAGACGGTTGGAATGCCCTCTCCGGCCGCATGATTCACTCGGTCTGACCCCGCCTCGTTCGTTCTGGAAATTTCTAGCGCTTGCCCGGCCGCCGCTGTGGGGTGAGGAGGTTCGTCTGCGAAGCCGTGCTTCTGCGGGGAGAGCGCGCGCCCGGGAGCCTTGGATGTTTGCTTTCTTTTTTTTTCTTTTTACCTCGCGGCGTTTTTGCCTGCCGTTGTCGCCAGGATTTGGCGGCGCGCTCTATTTTTAGCGCTCGTTCTGTGACACCACCACGTGTTCCCAAGTGGCTCATAAACAGAGCAGACTGAGAACAGTTTTATACTATCGCTTGTCTAGGTTGGAATGACATCTGTACTTTGAACATTGATGTTGCTGTGAACTACTTCACAGCGTTTTTGATTGATGCTGCAACAAAATGCATCCCAACAAACAAATGGACACTCTGGAAAACGACGTGTGCCATGGTGGAACTCTGAATGCCGCAACGCGCGCAAACAGCCAACAGAGCTTGGAGGCTGCTTCGGAACTCACCGACATCCGAAAATCTTGAAACCTTTAAGAGAATAAAGTCTCGAGGCAGGAGACGCGTCGGCAGGCCAGAAGAGAAAGCTGGCAGAAGTTTTTATCAGGGGTTAATTCATACACACAGGAGGCTAAAGTCTGTAACATGGTCAGTAGGATAGCAGGAAAACAAGTACACACACTTCCCCTCGTAACACTCAGGGTGATACCTTGGAAGATCAGGCAAACTTTCTCGGTGCACACTTCAACAGGTATCCAGCTCGTCCCACTATACTGACACTTTCCAAAAATACAGAACAAGAATAGAAAAGCAGAAACTCGAACACAAATCCACTAGATACAGAGCATATAACCAGCTTTCAGTCTAGCTGAGCTCTGAACATCTCTAAACTCCTGCAGTACTTCTGCCCCGGGTTCTGACCGTGTGATGTATGAAATGTTAAAAAACCTACCAAACGAAACCCGAAAAACCTTACTTTGTTTGTACAATGCTATTTGGTCTTCTGGCACTATTCGTACCTCCTGAGAAGAGGCTATTTTTATTCCCATTTTGAAAGAGGGCAAGGACCCTTCTTTAGCTTCGAGTTATAGGCCTATTGCACTTACAAGCTGCTTTGCCAAAGTCTTCGAAAAATGATAAACTGCCGACTTGTACACTTTCTTGAAACAAACAATTTGCTCGACCCATTTCAGTGCGGATTTCGAGAGAGTAGATCCACGACAGACCACCTTGTTCGTATCGAGGCACAGATCAGAGACGCCTTTGTCTGTAAAACAATATTTTCTCTTCTGTGTTCCTCGATATCTAAAAGGCTTATGATACAACATGGCGTTTTGGAATTCTAATAGACCTATTCACCTTGGCGTGCGCGGAAGAATGTTTCACATAATCAAGAGTTACCTGTCGAACCGGACATTCCGTGTCCGAGTGGGCACGGTACAATCCCAAACATTTGTCCAGGAAACAGGCGTGCCCACAAGGTGGTGTACTTAGCTGCACACTTTTTCTCATAAAAATGAATTCCTTGCGCTGGACCATCCCTCGCAATATGTTTTGACTGTACATATGTTGATGACGTCCAGCTTGGCTTTAGGTCTTGCAATCTTGGCAATGTGTGAGCGCAGGTTCAGTTAGGTTTAAACAAGCTCTCCAAATGGGCGAGGAGGAAAACGGATTCCGACTGAACCCACAAAAAGCAAGTGTGTCCTGTTCTCCAGAAAGAGAGGCATGCACTCAGAACCCGACATTGAACTGAACGGTCAAACGTCTGTCTGTTAATACGGAGCATAAATTCTTAGGATTAATCTTGGACAACAAGTTGACCTTCGTACCGCACATCAAGTATCTAAAAACAAAATGTTAAAAGCCATGAATGTTTTAAAAGTGGTTGTCTCGTACTAGGTGGGGTAGTGACAGGCAAATGTCTCATGAACCTATATAGAAGCCCTCATTCGCACCCGCTTAGAATATGGGGCCGTTGTTTATCAGTCCTGCGACTCAAAGTGCTTTGAAGATGCTAGACCCCCTTGCACCATTTGGGCATCCGCCTATCTACGGGGTGCTTTTCGCACCAGCCCCGTTGAAAGCCTTTATGTTGAGTCAAATGAGTGGTTGCTTCATCTGCAGAGATCTTACATGTCCTTTGTTATTACCTTAAGGTGAAAGCAGACAAGAAGCACCCCTCATACTCTACTACTAATGATTTGTCGAGCTCAATTTTGTTTCAAAACAGGCGTTCGAATGAGGCAGCCCTTCTCAATTCGCCTGATGAATCTAGCTGAGGAAACTGGAGTCTCACTAGCAACACAGTCTTAATGGCTCCTGTAGCAATATCCGCCACCGTGGCAATGGCAGACTATAGACTGCGGTGTGTCTTTCTAGAAGTTACAAAACATGCGCCTATTGCCCATATCCGAACATACTTCTTGGAACTTCAACACAAATACACACGTCCTGAGTTCTTTACAGATGCCTCCAAGTCTAACTCCTCTGTGTCCTACGCTGCTGTCGGTCCATCCTTTTCGGATGCTGGCCCTCTACATCCAGGCACAAGTATCTTCACAGCGGAAGCTTACGCGATACTTGTGGCAGCTAAACACATCAAACAATTAAAATACAAAAAAGTAATTTATACAGACTCCCTCAGTGTGGTAACGGCTCTGCACAGTCTTAAAAACAAAAAAACCCAGTCCTTGTCTCACTTACTCCACTTTTGTGCACACTCTAACACCTCAAACACATGTTGTAGTGTGCGGGTGCCAGGGCACCGTGAGAGTCAAG